>VSMD01060743.1:0-12821 GCA_008750895.1 Mirza zaza | reverse complement strand
TGTCTCCTGGCACCTGGTCAGCAGAGGCGAGGGATGTCGCTAAGCGTCTCCTAATCCACGGGAGGAGCCCTCCCCGCAACGAACTATCCGCCCCAAGATATCAGTGCTGCCGAGGGCTCGAGGCTGAGAGACCCCGGTGTGGGTCACCGTGCACACACTCGACCCAGGAGAAATCACGAATTCCCGACTAGCTGGATACTGGATGTGAAGAAAACCCCGGCGTCAGACAGAACTCTCGGATTTTGGTCCGAGCGTACGGAAGGATGGAGTTGCCCTCGACTAAGCCGGGAGGCGGCAGGTGCAGCAGGTTGTGGGGAAGGGGGGAGACAGGTTAAGGCCCCAGGGCTCTCCTCGAAAGTGTTTTCCATCCCGCCGCCTGCGTGCTTCCTGACGTCGGCCACGCCGGGGGTTCTAGGTGTTCAGCCCCCTTCTCACCCCCGCGCCCGCCGCTTCCGCCTCCTCCCGGCGACCTCGTCCTCCGCCCCGGCCCCGCCCGGCGAGTGTCTCCACGCGCTGCCGCCTCGCTAAGAGGCATCTCTAGGGCAGTCGTGACGAAGGAACTCGGTCCGGGACTGTGGCCCTGGTGGGCCCGGCAGATGCTCCGCAGGGAGGGAACGGCCTTAGGAGACGACTCCTGGAGCGCTGGGGACCTCCTCGAGGCCCAAACCTTTCTGGGCTCAGGAGAGGAGTCATTCCAGAAACAGCAAGTGAGACTTGACTCCACACAGTCCCTGGTGGTCTAGTGGCTAGGATTCGGCGCTTTCACCGCCGCGGCCCGGGTTCGATTCCCGGTCAGGGAACTCCTTTTGCACCATCCGCGCCCTCCAAGGGCCACATGCAGAGGAGCCGCCGCACCGAGTGCCAACCTCTCGCCAAAGATGGCCAGTAATGCTGGGCTGCTTCTCAGGATGCGCCGGACTTGCTTAGCTCCGCCTTGGTCGTCACCCGCACAAGTGGCTTTCCAGAGCTCCTGAGCGCCTTGCACAGGCTTAACAACCGCCCGCGGATGCCAACCCACGTGGAGCTGCACCCCAGAGCCCCACGCTTCTTGCCGCCGCCTGAGCTCCCAATGACCAACAGAGGCCAAGCCAGCTCGTGGCGTTTGAGCCGCACCCTGGAAACGGGCCGGTCAGCTGAGCCGCCTCAGCTCCTTTCACAGGTAAAGTGCTTGTTAGGACCTTGGGCAGAGGCGACTGGAGGCGATTCCCGCGAGGGTGGCAGGGGCGTGAGCGGCGGGTAAGGTCCTTGAGGGTTGTCCCCCTTGTAGAAAGAGCCGCAACAGGGAGGTGACCGTCACTGACCCACCAAAGTCAGCATGTGAGGTATGCACAAATGGAAAACTAGTACCAGGCCCATAAGCAGAAGGTCGGTGTGAAAATCAGTGCGGGAACATCCACACAATGGTATCGCAGTCACTTCCCACAGTGTCTACTCTACCAAGCACATGCCCACGATTTCCCTTTTCCATTCAATACTCCCAAGAGGTGTTGGGATAAATCCTGCGTCCACTGTAAGTCAAGAAGAGAGGGAGAGTCAGGGAGGAGACCCGGGCTGACTTGACACAGGCAGCGGGTAGAAACAGGGAGATGAGATGGCGTGGTGGCTGCTGGACTGGTGCCACTGCTGAAAGGCGTCTGGCTAGGCAGATGGTGGGTTTTCATGTGGGGGACTGTCCCTTGGATTCTTTGGCAAAGAGCCAGTTTGGAAGAATGGCGACCCTGAGTAGACGGTGGGGGGAATAGGAGGCTGTGCTGTGCCAGTAGGGCATGCACTGCTGGCAGGGACCAGGAGCAAGGGCCAGGGGCGAGGGGCAGGAGGGAGAGAGGCGGACCATAGACAGGAAGGTGGTACTCCCTAGGCAAGGCTAGTCCACTGCACTCTGGACGTGCTGTCCCCTGTGATCTCCCCACATGCGGGGAAACTCGTCTGGGGTCTTTGTGCTGGTGGGCACCTGGGTCTCCACAGACTTGCATAAGGACACCAGAGATCCTTTGCTGCCCTCCTCCTACAGATTTTGAGGGCACTTCCTATGTACTCTCACTGAACCTCATAAACAGGCAGATATTAGCTCTTTGTCTTTTACACAATCAATATGGTTACTGGCAAAAAGCCCTGGCCCAAAGCTTGTGTTTAAACAGAAGTAATAAAAATGGTTGTGGGATTTTGCTAGACAAATTCCTGGAAACACACAACCTTCCAAGACCCAATCAGGAAGAAGTAGAACTCCTGAACAGATTAATAAGAAGCAGTGAGATTGAATCACTAATAAAAAGTCTTACAACAACAACAAAGCCCTAGACCAGATGGATTCACAGCTCAATCCTACCATTTCTACAAAGTAGGACTGGTACTCATACTACAGAAATTATTCCATAACAATGAGAAGGAGGCAATCCTCCCCAACTCATTCTATGAGGCCAACATTACCTTGATACCAAAAACCAGGAAAGAACACAGCAAAAAAAGAAAACTGCAGGCCAACATCCTTTATGAATATAGACGCAAAAATCCTCAATAAAATACTAGCAAACTGGAATTCAACAACACATCAAAAATAATCCACCATGACCAAGTGGGCTTCATCCCAGGGATGCAAGGATGCTTCAACACAAGCAAATCAATAAATATGATTCACTACATAAACAGAAGCAAAAACAAAGACCATATGGGGCCAGGTGTGCTGGCTCACACCTGGAATCCTAGCACTCTGGGAGGCCGAGGCGGGGGGGGGGGGGGGGGGGGGGGACCATTTGAGCTCAGGAGTGTTTTTTTTTTTGAGACAGAGTCTCACTTTGTTGCCAAGGCTAAAGTGAGGGCCATGGCGTCAGTCTAGCTCACAGCAACCTCAAACTCCTGGGCTTAAGCAATCCTCCGGCCTCAGCCTCCCAAGTAGCTGGGACTACAGTCATGTGCCACCATGCCCAGCTAATTTTTTCTATATATATATTACTTGGCCAATTAATTTCTTTCTATCTTTAATAGAGATGGGGTCTTGCTCTTGCTTAGGCTGGTTTCAAACTCCTGACCTCGAGCAATCCACCCGCCTCCACCTCTCAGAGTGCCAGGATTACAAACGTGAGCCGCCACACCTGGCTTGAGCTCAGGAGTTTGAGACCAGCCTGAGCAAGAGCAAGACCCTGTCTCTACTAAAAATAGAAAGAAAATTACTTGTACAGCTAAAAATATATAGAAAAAAATTAGCCAGACATGGTGGCACATGCCTGTAGTCCCAGCTACTCGGGAGGCTGAGGCAGAAGGATTGCTTGAGCCCAGGACTCTGAGGTTGCTGTGAGCTAGGCTGATGCCACAGCACTCTAGCCCGGGCAACAGAGTGAGACATTGTCTCAAAAACAAACAAACAAACAAACAAAAAAACCGTATGATAATCTCAGTAGATGCAGAAGAAGCATTTGACAAAATCCAGCACCCTTTCATGACAAAAACCCTCAACAAACTAGGCATAGAAGGAACATATCTCAAAATTATAAAAGCCATATATGACAAACCCACACCCAACACTCATACTGAGTAGGGAAAAGTTGTTGGCATTCCTCCTAAGAACTGGAACAGGGCAAAGGTGCCCACTGTCATCACTTCTACTCAAGATAGTGCTGGAAGTCCTAGCCAGAGTAATCAGGCAAGAGAAAGAAATAAAGCATATCCAAATCGGGAAAGAGGAGGTCAAGCTATCTCTTTTCTGCTGACGATATGATCTGGTATGTAGAAAATCCCAAAAGCTCTACCAAAAGACTCCTGGAATTGATAAATACATTCAGCAAAGTCTCAGCTTATAAAATCAATGTATACAAATCAGTAACATTTCTATATGACAATAACAACCAAGTTAAGAGTCAATTCAAAGACTTAATACCTTTCACAATAGCTATAAAGATCTCTACAAGGAGATCTACAAAATGCTGAAGAAAGAAATCGCAGATGACACAAACAATTGGAGAAGCATATCATGCTCATGGATTGGTAGGATCAATATTGTTAAAATGTCCATACTAACCAAAAGTGACTTACAGGTTCAGTGCAATCCCCATCAAATACCAACGGCTTATTTCACAGATCTAGAAAAAATAATTCTACACTTTGTTGGAAACCAAGAAAGTGCCAGAATAGCCAAAGCAATCCTAAGCAAAAAGAACAAAGCTAGAGGCATCACATTACCAGACTTCAAACTATAGTACAAGGCTATAGTAACCCAAACAGCACAGTATTAGCACAAAAATAGAGACATAAATCAATAGAACACAATACAGAACTCAGATATAAAAGCACCTACCTACAGCCAAGTGATCTTCAACAAAGCAGATGACAACGGACACTGGGGAAAAGAAGCCCTGTTCAATAAATGGTGCTGGGAAAATTGGATAGCCACATGCAGAAGAATGAAGCAGGACCCCTATCTCTCACCACTCACAAAAATTAATTCAAGATGAATAAAAGACTTCAATGTAAGGCATGAAACCATAAGAATTCTAGAAGATTTGGTCCTCACCTGGAGCACAAAAAATACATTAAAAAATTTCTAGAGGAAAATGTAGCAAAAAGTCCTTTAGATATTAGTTTAGGCAAAGAATTTATTTATGACTAAGACCCCAATGATAATTACAGCAACAAAAAAATAAATAAATGGAACTTGATTAAATTACAAGGCTTCTGCACAGCTAGGGAAATAATCAACAGAATAGACAGCCTACAGAACGGGAGAAAATATTCCCAATCTACACATTTGATAAAGGGCTAACACCCAGAATCTACAAAGAATTCAAACAAATTGGCAAGAAACAACAACAACAACCCCATTAAAAAGTGAGCAAAAGACATGAACAGAAGTTTTTCAAAAGAAGGTAGACAAATGGCCAAGAAACTTATGAAAAAATGCTCACCAATCATCAGGGAAATACAAATTAAAACCACAATGAGATATCACCTTACTCCTATTAGAATGGCTTTTATTAAAAAGTCCAAAAGCAACAGGTGCTGGCACTGACGCAGACAGAAAGGAACGCTTATACACTGTTGGGCAGACTGCAGATTAACACCATCCCTATGGGAAACAGTATGGAGATTTCTCAAAGAACTCAAAGTAGACCTACCATTCAATCTAGCAATCCTACTACTGGGCATCTCCCCAAAGGAAAAGAAGTCATTTTATCAAAAAGACATCTGCACTCTAATGTTTATAGCAGCACAATTTACAATTGCAAAGATCTGGAATCCATACAAGTGCCCATCGATTCATGAGTGGATTAACAAAATGTGGTATATGTATGATGCCACGAAGTACTACTCAGCCATAAAAAAGGAGAAATGAATGCCTTTTGCAGGAATTTGGAAGGGCTTGGAGATCATTATCCTAAGTGAAGTATCTAAGAATGGGAAAACAAACACCACATGTACTCTCTAATAAACTGGAAGTAAGTGATGAGCACACAAGTGCATAGAGGGAAGTAGACATCACTGGAAATCAAGCAGGAAGGAGGGGGAGGAGGGGAGGGGCAAACACCCACCTAACGGGTACAATGAACACTATTCAGGTGATCAGCATGTTTATAGTACTGACTCAAGCCATGTGACAAAAACATTTGTATCCATTTAGTATTTTGAAATAATAATACTAAAACCCTAAAGCAATCACTAAGTAACAAAAGGAAGCATCATAGCTAATGAGCTAACAAAGAAGAGTAAATGATACGATATAAAAACCATGTAATCAGTATAACTGAGCAATTGCTCCTCTAGGACTCTACCCTATAGAAATACCTGCACAGTGGCCAAAGATATGTGTAGAAGAATGCTGTCTGCAGCATTGTTTATAATAATAAAAGCATAGGATCAAATTAAAGTCAAAAGTATCTGGGAAGATGTAAATAAATACTAGTAAAATCAACAGATGGGACACTTTTTTCAGAGAATAATCCTGATGTTTCCTGTTTTTTTCTACTCTTGGAGGTTCTCAGGCATATACCCAGTTTGTTCCCAAGGGATCTCATCTTCTAGGAGGATTTGAGGGACCCTTCCTTTCAGTTCTCTTGCTATCCACAAGATAGAGCTCGCTGTCTGTCTGAGTAGTTCTGCAGAGGCCCAAAGACTGCCGACATTTTAAGATAAGCACTCCATGTCTCTGAGTGGGCTTGAACCACGAACCTTTCCGTTAACACCCAAGTGTGCTAACCAATTGCACCACAGAGACAAGCACACAAGCTCTTTCTCAGCTATTTTATCAAATGAGTACTTACAAACTCCCCATCCCTCTGTCTTCAGAGTTCTTCTTCCAGGACAACTGGGCAACTTCCAAAGGCTCAGAAAACCAAAGAGCCTCATTAGATCATCTCTTGGAGACCCAGATTCTCAGAGGAATGAGCCCACGTTCCCTTGGCTCTTTTGTTGAATCTCATGAGTAAAAAGTGAGCTCTTTGGCTTTTATACTTTAAACCTGGTTTTTGGACTTTTATCTCTCATCTCTCTTTCTACCTGTCTCATTTATACGTGGTCAATAATTTCCTCCCATCAGTGATATCAGTCTGGAAGGTTTTGGTTTTGGTTTAGTGAAATAAACTTCTTGTGATGAACTTGGTTGGTAGTTGGCAGAGATCCATCCTCTGTTACAGTTTGTGATAGATGACAAACAACTCTGGCCAGTAGGAGCTCCTCCAAGTCAGTACCCGTGTGCTATTGACATGTGTACATCTACCTCAGGCTTTGGGCACTTCATTGCTTTCCAGCACCACTGAATTTTCCAGCACCTTTTTATTCTTTCCACATTCAGACCTGGAATTAGCCATTTCTCAAAATTCCTCGTTCATTCTAGTGGATGATGATCTTTAGAAACCGATATCTGAGTGTCCATTGTGCTCACTGATACTGCCGTATCATTGCTTCTCAGCAATAAAAACATCAAAAGGTCATACAGATATCTCTTATTCCGAACCATTACCATAACACACACAGTTCTTTCTTCCTTTCCCAATGACATATTTTATTTCCATTCTCTCACAATAAGAACACTGTATCATCATATTTACTCATTCGTTCTGTCTTACGATGAACTCAAAGGAGATTCAGAATTGCTCCACAGTAAAATTACCACCCCCAAACGTCAATTAAAGTACGGTACATGGTTTCTTTGCACTCCCTAAAGAGTACTCCACTAAGGATGGGAAGGTAGAGCATTGCTTTTAAAATTTACCAGAGATAGCCAGGTGTGGTGGCATATGCCTATAGTCCTAGATACTTAGGAGGCTGATGAGGGAGGATGGCTTCAGCCCAGAAGTTCAAGGTTTCGGTGAGTTATGATTGTACCATGTGACAGAGCAAGACCCTGTGTCATAAAAAAAAAAAAAAATACCACAGGGACATTCATCTCCAGTTACAGTGTAAAAAGTTGCAAGAGAGGATCACTCCTACCCTAACCATGAGAAGAATCTCAATAAACATAAAATAACAGGTTTTTAATCACTAGAGAGGTTAGGGTGCAAAGAAACGAAAATGAACTGAATTTCAGGAAGTGACAAATCCATTTTACCAAAGAAGAGATCCATGGCTGTTTGTATCTCATTGGAACTGGTCAGAGTGGGAGTCTACAATATATGTGAATAAAGTGAAGTTATCCAAATCTTTCACAAATTTGTAATGGCAACATGTCGGGATGGATAACTGGGATGGATTAGAATCACAAGGAGCCCTAGTCACAAATCTAGTGAGTACTCACCCATGAAATTTTGAGTTGGACTCAATTGTGTTCCCCCCAAATTAAAATGTTGAAGCCACAACCCCCAATTAGCTGTGAATATTGACTGTATTTGGAGATAGGGCCTTTAAAGAGGCAATGAAGTTAAACGAGGATGTTGAGGTGGGTTCTAGTCCAATCTGACTGGTGTTCTCATAAGAAGAGGACATTAGGACATACACAGGAAAATACCAGCAATGTGCCTTGCACAGAAAAAAGGCCATGTGATGACATAGCCAGAAGGCGGCCACATGCAAACCAAGGAGAGAGGCCTCGGGAGAAACTAAACCCACCAACGCCTTGATCTTGGACTTCTATCCTCCAGAATTGTTTGAAAATAAATTTCTGTTATTTAAACCACCCACTTTACGATTTTTTTGTTTTTATGGCAACCCTAGCACACTCATATAGGTATCCACAAATTCAGGGTAGTACGCTGAAAGCTGGAGGTATTGCAAGAATACCATATCTCTGTGTGCGTGTGTGTGTGTGTGTGTGTGTGTGTGTGTGTGTGTCTGGGGGAGGGGGGAGAGAGAGAGAGAGAGAGAGAGAGAGAGAGACAACTGCCAGGGGTCAAGGTGGTCATAATACAAGAAGCCAAACTGAAAGTAACAGTCAAGACTTTATGCACTTGCCATGATAGTATAAGAAAAGGCTCAACAGAATGGATGCCAGCTCTTTTGGTGTTCCATTTTTTTCTTGGAGTGGCACCAAATAAGAGTCAGATGTATCAGTGAAAATGGGTGAGATATGTCATTGCCAAGGAAGCCTTGAAAAAAGACTCCTGCCATTTTATGGATCCAGGGGCCACAGGGAGAGAGAGAGGTATGCATTAGGAATAGGAAAGTACTAAGTGCTGAGTCAGGGTTGATAAAAGTGTCTTTAATTCCCCTGATAAGATCATCTCCTCAGAGGCATCTGAGCAGTATTTCAGCTAAGTCTGTCCCCTTCTGCCCCACCCTATAAAGAATCCTCTCAATAGAGGCCCCAGGGGAAGGGGCCATAGTCCTTAACTCAACTACCTCCAGAGACTGCAAAGCACTGGCTAGTCACCAAATGTGGCAGGGGAGGGGAGGGCAGCTTCCCCTTATTAGGTCTACCTGGTAAAGCTTTTAATTGCCTATGGTGGGACCTGAAAAATCACACATAGGATTTTGGCCAGGAGCTGGACTCAGACTGAATAAAATCCCCTCCCTTGTAGGCACTTCCCAGAGTGCAAGTCAGCAGCCTGGCAAATGGTAGGGACCAAAAAAATTGCTGTGGGAGATAACCCTGGAATCTTGTCCAAATATAAGGCTGATACTTTCCCCAAGTGCTGAACAGAAGACCACCGACTGCACAGACAGGGCAGATGAGCTGAGAGATCACCCCCAGGCAATAGGGCTTTCCCCGAGTGCCTATCTTTGGACTGTTAAAGACTTAGTCGGGCAGGATTGCAGAGAACAAAACCACTAGAAACTTAGGGTCTTCACCAAGTATACTTCAGTAGCCCTCCAAAGGCTGGGTAGGGATGAGGATAGTAAATAGGAAATATATCCTTCCGAGCCACAACAGGACTTTACCTTGAAACTGAAGTCATCCACCGGAGCCTAGAAGCAGGGAAGCAGGGTGAAAAAAAGCATCATTGAAAGCTCGCAGCAGGGATAGAGAGCAAGGGGAATTCTACAAGTCAAAAAACTAACAGCCAGATATAAAAGCAAAAGAAAGCTGGCATCTGGGCTGTATTGTATGAAGAAATGTCCATAGTCTCACTAATGCTGAGATCCCAATCCCTAATGAAGGAAAAGTTGTACTCACATTCCCAAATATCTGAAGCCAGTGGTAGACTGCATCTAATTTAGGTGTAACAAAACCTACACCCAGCTCAAGTACAGATTAGGTTGGCTCAAGGCTCCAAACTACAGGTCTGAAAGAAAAATAAGAAAGTCCATATTTGGAAGTAAATATTATTTCCTTCAATTTCTACTGTTCTTTTGCACACACTGTCTGACATATATTAAAAATTATTAGAAGCCTAATTGAACAAAAAAAGGCACATAATCAAGAGAAAATAGAGTCCATAAAAGTAGAACCCCAGATGAGGTAGATATTGGACTATATTAAACAAGGACTTACAGAATACAGTCTTGAAAGGCAAAAAAGGCAAACGTGTGGTCAAAAGAGAAATGGAAACTGAAAGAGAACAAAATGGAAGTTCTGGAAATAACACATGTAATATGAGAAATGAAGAATGCACTCAATGGGACTAACAAGAGCCTTTGCATAGTAAAGAAAAGAAAGATAGCTGCAGGTTTCACCCTTTTGTCCCAGGTGAAAATCTTCCTGCCCCACAAGAGCTTCCACGCCAAGGTAGCCACCACCTGCAGACCTCAAAATTGGATCAGGTGGAGGTGGAGTTGTCCCAGCAGTGTGACTTGGTTTTGATGGAAGCTCCCAGCTTTAGGCAGACCTATTAGCATGCAGAAGTGAAGAAAATCAGAGGAATTGCAAAATCTCTATGTATGAATGGGGGAGGAGATCAGGAGGAATAAATCACTTAAGAGTAAGGAGCAATCAAGGGAAGGATAAAAGAATAGAATGGAAACCTATTGGATGACTCTGCAAGGAATGGCCTCTAGGTGGATGGGATCACTACTGATTAGGTTAAGAGCCAAGCCTGCTGATGGAGAGCACAACCAAAGCATTTAACCCTCTAACTCTCAGTTTCATGGCATTATTGCTAAAGGCTGGTTCTATCAGCTTCTGGAAGCCAAGGAGCCTGAGCATAAAAATCCTATAAATTGGCACCTTCTGCCCTACAGTGGAAACCTGGCCAGGAATGGGACAGCAAATCCAGGACTGGTTCTCTGGGGAATCCACTGACCTGAACCTATGGAAAGTTTATTTCTTCAGTGGTTGATGCAATCTCTTTGTCCTCCCATTGCTTGGTGCCTGGAGAACCATTTTCTCCCAAACTAGAGATGGCCACTTAGCTCTTCTTGCAAGAAGGTGTTCAGGGCTAAATATACTCCAATTGCTCCAGAAAATCTGTGTGATATCTGAACTTTTCTTCTCTGGTGCCTCTGGTGAGTCCCTGGTAAAGGCCACGTCTTGAAGGATCCTTCTTTTACTCTCTCGTGTCTTACAGAGACATAGAGCAAATAAGTGAAAAATTTATTCCAAGATTTCTCCCCTTTACTACACTCTTTAGCACACCTTTGGTCATGGAAGGAGGCCAGGCCAGTGCCAAACAATTTGAGTACGTTTGAGGTGGACACAAGACACTTACTCCTCTATCCTTTAAGGCTTTTTGCCCTCTACCTTTGTATAAGAATCATATTGTCACTCTTTTTATTTTGTTTATGGTTAGCCAGATAAAGATTTGTACTACTCTTAATATTTAAACCTTTTTCTGTCTGATCCACTGCTATAACTTACTAGGGTGCAGTTTCATACAAAATCTGAGAAGACCTGTATGAATTATAATTAGCTGTATTTTTTTATTTCAGAACATACATGGGTACAAATGTTTTGGTTACATGAATTGCTTTTGTACAGTTTGAGTCAAAGTTATAAGTGTACCCATTACCCACATATTGTGCATTGTACCCATTAGGTGTGAATTTACCCATTCCTTCCTCCCCTCTCCTGTTTGGTTTCCATTGAGTTTTACTTCTATATGTGGACATGAATGTTGATCAATTAGTTCTGATTTAGTAGTGAGTACAAGTGGTGTTTGTTTTACCATTCTCGTTATACTTCACTTAGAATGATGGTCTCCTGTTCCTTTCCTTCAGGTTGTTAACAAAAGGGAACCTTTTTTTTAATAGCTTAGTAGTACTCCATGGTATACATATACCACATTTTATTAATCCACTCATGTATTGATGGGCGCTTGGGTTGATTTCACATCTTTACAATTGTGAATTGTGCTACAATAAATATTCAGGTGCAAGTGCGTTTTTGATAAAATTACTTTTTTTCTTTGGGTAAATTGCCAATAGTGTGGTTTGCTGGATCATATGGTAGGTCTACTTTTAGTTCTTTGAGGTATCTCCATACTACTTTCCTTAGATGTTGTACCAGTTTGCAGTCCCACCAACAGTGCATAAGCACTCAAAAGCTGCCGCCTCATGCAGCTTCTAGAAGCCGTAGAGTCAGCCTCGGGAGCTTGCACAGTGGCGCTTAGTTCTGGATCTGGAACCTGCGTGAGATGTGGGATTCCCTAGCCAGATTGTGGGTCCCAGGGTCTTGGCCTCGGGTGTAGGACCGGAATCTTAAACCCAGACCTATTGGAGCTACGTTGTCTCTGTTCTAGGGATCGCTGGTGTTACCAGGGGTCTTTTTTGCTTGAATTTTGAAATACAGTTGGATTCCTTATGTTGGATACTATAACCATGAATCACAGATGTTAAGCTTGCCAGATTTACACTTCATACCACGCACCCACATGTGGTTTCCGTAGTGTAGTGGTTATCACGTTCGCCTCACACGCGAAAGGTTCCCGGTTCGAAACCGGGCGGACATCGTCCTTTTCCTGAATATCAGTTCTTTCTCAACTGGGGCGGGGGGTCACCTGGACTGGGCTCCTGTATGCTTGAGTAGCAAGAAATATAAACGAAATTGCCATTACTACCACCCAGCCGATATACTGCCTACCATTCCACACCTCATTTTTGGCCTTCTGAGAGGAGGCCACAGTTGTCACCGGCTCCCATGAAGGGAGGTGAGGGCACATGTCAATGACGTCTTCAGGAGACCAGGAAATCCCTTAAGTGATTATGTCCCTGAAACCTCAGGAAGTATTTCAGGGGTCCTGGGTGGCTTCCCTCCAGCCCGGAGCACAGTCGCAGAACAGGTTCATTCACCTGAGAGAAAACCAACCTAAATCCGCTTCCGGATCTCAAGCTGAGGCTATATAGAGTCAACCTTCCACAGCCACACCAATTAAAAGTATATATATTTATATTCGAATTGCACACGTTCTTCTACCCTAAATAATCTCCGGAAAACTGTGAGGGTCCAAACCACCGTGCGGAGGTTCAGGCAGCCAACAATTTTAACAGCTGCGATTCCCGCTGTGTGGCCACGATCCCGGACGGCT
>VSMD01060740.1:0-137899 GCA_008750895.1 Mirza zaza | reverse complement strand
TTTGGAGTTTAGGTAAAGTTATATCTTCTCATAGGAATCTCATGGTTTCATAAATAATTATTTTCCTCTGATTTTAGAGTAAAAGACGATTTGAACGAGACTGCAAAGAGGCTGACCGAGCACAGCAGTACTTTGAGAAAATGGATGCTGACATCAATGTCACAAAAGCAGATGTTGAAAAGGTGAGGTGAAAGCGGGAGTCTCTCTTTCATTTCCCTTGTGAGTGTTCGGCACAGACAGCCATCCCCAAGTTCCCCTTTCTGTTGTGGTCACAAAAGGGCACCCAATTGGGGCTGCCTGCAGCGAGTCTTCCCCTAAGTAACCCCTCCCATGATAACCAGAGTAGCTTTCATTTTGTGTTAACCTTTGTGGGGACCGGATGCTAAATCTGGGGGGAATTTTCAGTGTTAGGATTTGAGAAGTTTATCTGTTTAGTCACCAGGACGATAATGCGGAGACTTAGATCATGAGCAGATGTAGGACAGTGGTTTCAGGAGGTTGTGGCTCTTTCTTAATGGCTTTTCAAAGAGAAAGTCAATTTCTTGAGAGCCGAGGAGATGGTTCAGGGCCATCTGGAAGAGCTTGGCTGCTCATAATGTTTCCTTTAAAAAGATGAAGACCCTCACACTGCCTGCCTGGCTTCTAATTGATTCCTGCAGGTTGCTAGCAGGGAGGGTGTAGCCGAAGGTGTGCATTTGTAAGTCCTCTCAAGGTTTCTCTAAATGGACTTGCACAGGCAATTAAGGGTATTATAAAGCTTGTACTGTATCTTCTTGTGGCGCAATATGTGTTTTTTCCCTAGAAGCTGAGTTTTCTTTTTATAAAAGTCATCAATACAGTGTAAACAGAATTAGGCTGTTACGTAACAGGATTCGTTCATTACTGCCCAGGGCTGTTTGGGCATTCACAGCCTCGTGCTGCACATGGTTGAAAGCCCTGTGTTTTCATAGATTTCTTTGCTTTTGCCAGATTAGTTGAAGATGAGTTTAGTTGGGTAATAGTGTGAATTAATATTTGCCCAATTCTGCCAAATACCTCACTTAAAGATTAGGTATATATTAATATACCTTTCTGTAAAATTATTTAATATATTAAAATACATATTCTCATTAGGCTTGGTGGCTCATGCCTGTAGTCCCAGCTATTCAGGAGGCTGAGGCGGGATGGTTGCTTAAGCCCAAGAGTTCAGGTCTAGCCTGAGCAACATAGTGAGACATATTCTCTATATGTGTGTTTAATCTCAAAGTGGGGCCATGTATTTTACCAAAAGACATATTAATTTGCTGATAAAGTTACCATAATTATCATAAATTCACCATAAGTTCCCATTAAATGGTCACCTCCCCAAATTATTTAAAATGTTATTCACCTAAAGTAAGTTTGATTGATTCAAAGTTTATTTAAAAAATATTTTAGGTTAAATGAGGTAAAATCAGTATATGTGTCATATATATATTGTGCTGCATACACTTGTGCTAAATATATATGTTAATATATTTATAATTAGGAGAAAGATGCAGTCATCCTTCTCCTAATTTCCACCATGGAGGTAAAATTTGTCCTGAATTTGGTGTTATTATTCATAGCTTTAGTACCTGTGTATGTATCACCAATGGGTAAATTGTTATAATTTTGTCTCTTTTTCATGTTTATATAAACAAAATCATATTTTATTTTTTTCTAACTTGATTTTCTTTCATTCAACACTAGATTTTTGAGACTTAATTTATGTGGAGTAGAGAACACATGACTTTTATATATGAATATGTACTGGAGGCTGCAGTGAACTGTGACGATGCCCCTGCACTCCAGGCTGGGCAACAGAGCAGGAGCCTGTCTCAAAAAAAAAAAAAAAAAAAAAAAATTAGAGCTAGGTGCCTTCCTAAACTATCTTTTCACTTTTATTTTGATTTTTTTGTAGAGACAGTCATGTCAACAGCAAATAATGATACTTTTATTTCTTCTTTTCCAATCTTTATGCCTTTTATTTATTTTGCTTATCTTACTTCACTGGCTATGACCAGTATGCTGAGGAGAAACACTCATGGACTTCCTTATCTTGTCCTTGATTACAAAGAGAGTGCTTCAAATGTTTCCCTGTTCAGAATGATTTTTTTTTTTGAGACAGAGTCTCACTCTGTTGCTGGGGCTAGAGTGCCGTGGCGTCAGCCTAGCTCACACCAACCTCAAACTTCTGGACTCAAGCCATCCTCCTGCCTCAGCCTCCCGAGTAGCTGGGACTACAGGCATGTGCCACCATGCCCGGCTAATTTTTTCTATATATATATTTTTAGTTGTCCAGATAATTTCTTTCTATTTTTAGTAGAGATGGGGTCTCGCTCTTGCTCAGGCTAGTCTCCAACTCCTGACCTTGAGCGACCCTACCGCCTCAGCCTCCCAGAGTGCTAGGATTACAGGTGTGAGCCACCACGCCTGGCCCAGAATGATTTTAATATTCCCTTTATTGAATTAAAGAATTTTCCTTCTTTTCCTATTTTGCCAAGAGGTTTGTTTTTATTTAAGCCTGACTTGATATAGAATATCATTAAATATTTTTTCTGCTTCCTTTAATTCATTAAGTGGTAAATTACATTAATCAATTTTCTTTTTTTTTTTTTTTTTTTTGAGACAGAGTCTCACTTTATTTCCCAGGCTAGAGTGAGTGCCATGGCGTCAGCCTAGCTCACAGCAACCTCAAACTCCTGGGCTCAAGCGATCCTGCTGCCTCAGCCTCCCAAGTAGCTGGCATGTGCCACCATGCCCGGCTGATTTTTTCTATATATATTTTAGTTGGCCAATTAATTTCTTTCTATTTATAGTAGAGATGGGGTCTCGCTCTTGCTCAGGCTGGTCTCGAACTCCTGAGCTCAAACGATCCGCCCACCTCGGCCTCCCAGAGAGCTAGGATTACAGGCGTGAGCCACCGCGCCCGGCCCAATTTTCTTACATTGAACCAAATTGGCATTCCTGGGACAAACTCAACTAGATTATGATGTATTTTTTTTAATACATAGCTGAATTTGTTTTGTTAATATTTTCTTAAGATTTTTCCCAGAAATGGTCTATGTTCATTGAAATTGGTCTATAATTTTCCTTTCTTGTCTGTTCTACTTTGCCTTACTTATGAATTTTGGTGTGTTTGTTCTTTTTTCTGAAATAATATATATAATAAAATTATTTCTTAAATGTTTTATGATACTTTGTGGGAAAGCTTCTAACTACTGATCTAATTTTTTATTGTCTACTTCTTCTGGGTTGATCCTACTGGGTTATATTTCTGTAGAAATATATCTGTTTCATTGTAAGTTTTTAAACATTTTGGCAAAAAGTTGCCCATTATATGCTCTCACTGTAATTTTTGCTGCATATGTTATATCCCCTCTATTTATTGCCAATATTCCTAATATTATTTATTTATACTTTTTTCTTTTTTCTGGATTAGTTTTTTTAAATATCATTTTTATTAGTGTTTTCCAAGAAACTAAAAACCAAATTTTATCTTTATAGAGCCTCTCTTTTCTATTTTTTTTTTTAATTTCTTCTTCCCTTCCTCTTTCTGCCTATCCTCCTCCCCTCCCCCTTCCTCTCTTCTTCCTTCTCCTCCTCTGTCATTGTCTTTGGCTTTATTCCATTGACCTTTATTTTTTTTTAACTTTATTTATTTTTTAGTGACAGAGTCACTCTCTCACCCAAGCTGGAGTGCAGTGGCATGATCATAGCTCAGCAGCCTTGAACTCCAGGATTCAAGTGATCCTTCCAACTCAGCCTTCCAAGTAGCTAGGACTATAGGCGTGTGTACCATGCCTGCTAATTTTTAAAAATTTTTCGTAGATACGGGGTCTCACTATGTCGCCCAGGCTGGTCTCAAACTCCTGGGCTCAAGTGGTCCTCCTGCCTCAGCCTCCCAAAGTGCTGGGATTATAGGTGTGAGCCACCTCACTCAGTCCATTTCCCTTTAAAGAAGTTCTTTCTCCAGATGCTTACCTCAACCTTTCTTCTTCTCTAATACAAATTAAAAAGTTTACAGATGTCCTACTTACCTGTATCCCACAAATTTTGATATGTAGTATTATTAATATTGTTCATTTCTAGATATTATTCATTTCTTTTACTATGTAATCTCTTACCTATGATTTATGTAGAAGCATGGTTTTAAATTTCCAAATGTATGACCTATTTAAACTTAGCTTTGTGTTATTAATTTCTAATTAAATCACACGGTGGTTCTAGGGAGTCTATATTAGTTTGAGTCTTCCATATTTATTGAGACTATTTTGTGGCCTGGTTGCATTTATAAATGTTGTAAAAGTAGTTGAAAAAAATGTATATTCTCCAGTTCTTAGCTATAGAGTTCTACATATTTCATTAGGCCAAACTTGTCGATGGTGTTACCCAGATGTTCCTATCATTAAGGATTCTTTTGTCAGCTTGTTTTAACAGTTTCTGAGAGAAATAAACTCTGAGGAACAGGACTGATGCGAGTATGAATTGAGTTAATATGTAAACTGTACTCAGAACCATTTGTAGGATGTTCCCAGTGATTCATAAGTTAGCTATTATGATGACAATAGTGGAGGATTTGTTGTTTTCTGTCAACTCTGCTCTTCTATTATGAAGTTTTTCTATCAAACAAAGTTAAAACTTGTAATATCTTCAGTATGATTGAATTTTTCATCAATGTATAGCAGCCCTCTTTCCCCAGTTATGCTTTATGCCCCACAGTCTGTTTTACCTGATACAGACCAGATTTCTTTAGGTTGACACTGCCTGGCAAATGTTTCATATACTTTTTGACTTCACACTTTTCTTTGTCCTCGTATTTAGATGTGTCTCTTGCAAATGGCCTATGGCTGATTTCTGACAATCTCTGCGTTCCCCCTGGAGACTCTGTAGTCACGTACACTGTCTTATTTTGTGTCTTCTGTTGGTGTCACTTTTTCTGTTTCCTTCCCTCTTTGTTCCTTCCCTCTTCCATTGGTGTCACTTTTTCTGTTTCCTTCCCTCTTTGTTTTGTTAATATTTTACTTAAGATTTTTCACAGAAATGGTCTATGAAAATATAGACTACATGCCTCTTTCACTCCACTGAGCGTTAGTGTCTTTGCCCTCCTTGCTTGGAGATGCAGGTTCACGAGAACACTTTTGATAGAGACTCATTCGATCAAAATTAAAAACCTGATCCAGGATATAGCTGTCTACATTCACCCATTGTTTTATTATAGGGGGAAATATCATCCCAATCTTTGCATTCATACTCCCAGCTTCACCAGGTAGTTCAACATAACAGAGAAGCCACTAAGCCAGCCACCGCTGGCAGCTCTATGCATTTTTAGCCTTTTTTCTTAAGATCTTCATGATACTGCTAAAGAGGAAACTTACTCATAAAGTACTGTAAGAAATTGCATACAGACTAGCAAGACTTCTGTGTTATTCTACATCATTCCCCATATTTCAGTCTTAAAAGATGTTACAAGTCACAGCAGAGACACGTGTGAGGTCCAGAGCAGATTGTGAGTGATTATGAAAGTGTGTTTCCTGGAAATTTATCTATGGTGATGGAGGTCTAGGTTGAAAGTGGGTTCTCCAGGAAGCAGGTGTACTTGGGGGCACTACCAAGCTGCGTCAGTGTAAATTTTCCACTTAGGGTTTATGGTCCACACATGCTCTATGAATTCTGGCCCCTTTGTGGTTCAGAAAATTGCAGCATGACTTTTTTCCTCCATTTTTCTCCCTCACGTCAGCTCTAAAGCAGTTAACGTTAAAAAAAAAAAAAAGTATACTTTCTGGATCCAAAGGCAATGTTAGGACTTTTGTTGTGTACTTCCAAATTGAATTGCTATCCTCAACTATGTGAATATTTCAAAAGATCTAGTGCTTTTTTCTTATACCGAGAGCATCATTTTGTAATTTTTATGAAAGTACTGCGTGTCTCCTCCCCAAGGATATAAGCTACTCAATTTTGGCATTATAAATGTTGAAGCTGAGAGAGCAGTGTCTAAATATTGAAATTCTTAAGTTATTTCATTTCGAATGTGACTTGAAACTCTACAATTTCCCAAAATATCCAGTAGTTTGTTCTATCAGGTTTTGCTTTATTGCCTGTGAAGGTGTGTCAGTATCAAGATAAGTGGAGGCAGTGTTTCTGTTCTTATCATTGCTTAATGTCATTTCCCACCATGATTTCTGATAGTCCTTGAATCTAACATCGATGTCTTTCCCCCTAGTTTCTGAAAATGATTGAATTATCTAATTACATTTGAAGTGACTCATCCTCCCTTTTCTGGCAGCCGGCCACATGAGCCCTGGAATGATAAGCCTGCACTTACAAAGATGTGTAGCTGTAGGGTGGACTTTTCTCAACTGTACTTGGTGCTTGATGATACAGCAGATGTGAACTCCATGCGGGCATGCATTTTCTAAATCCTTTAGAATCTGGGATGAGCCTGATCTTTTCTTTCTGAAGTTAAATGGCCCACATATGGATTGAAATCACGCTTTTCACAAGTGCTGTGTTCAAATCACCTAAACTGGTCCCTTATAAGAGGGTGTAGTATTTTATCCTTGGGGCACCCAGTTTAATTAAAAGTAGATGCTTAGAAAACAAGATTGAGGTTGAAAAAAAAAAAGAAAGAAATTAAATTAATAATTTAAAAAAAAGTAGATGCTGTTTATATGTATAAAGTATACAAGAAAAAACTGGCAGTTTTATCTCTGGGCAAGAGTGCATATTTGGATGTATGAGCATGCCATGTTCCTTAAAGCATCAAGTCTCCAATCTTTTTGGTACCAAGGACTGGTTTCATGGAAGACAATTGGAAGACAATCCATGGGATTGGGGCTGAGGGTGCAGGCAGGGCTCAAGTGGTGATGTGAGCGATGGGGAGCAACTGTAAGCAGGCCCCTCCCCCTTTTGCAGAGTTTCGTGGAAGACAATTTTTCCACTGATGGTGGGGGTGGGAGGATGGTCGAGCTCTGTGGCTGTCCCTAACAAGCCTCAGACCACTACAGGTCCTCGGACCAGGGATTGGGGACGGTAACCTTAGAGGAACAATGGAGGAAGGAAATATGCTTAATTGAATGGTCTTTATTGGCAATGAAAACTCAAGGAACTATGTAGTCTCTTCCTTTGCCAAGATGTGGCCATCATAGAGTTTTAAATTTGGAGACTTCCAGTGAGCTTGAAGTGGTTTGGAATTAGTTAATCTGGGTTTGTAAATATGTTAACCAATATGTGTTAGAATAGGTCATTCCCTGGCTCGTGTCCCAGGTGTTTGAGCTGAAAGTGCAATGGAAAGGAAGGTAACCTTACTGTCTGTTTTGCAATATTGAGAAGTTAAAGGGCTGCAAGGGAACGAGGGAAACTTAAACCATGTGAGTCTTACTCAAATGTAGGATTTTCTTATAAAAATAAAAACTTAAAACACTGAAATAAAGCTAAAGTATTCTTTGCCATCCTCCTCAAGCGTAATTACTCTTACTCCTTGGTTTGTATCCTTTTGGACCTTTTTAAAATAGGTTGTTACCGAGGTGTGATTTACATACAGTGAAGTGGCCACGTCTTATGTGGATATCTCAATGAATTTTTGTGTCTGTATGAAGTCGTGTACCACCAACCAAGATAGGGGACATTTTAGGGCCCCAGCAGGATCCAGTGAACACCCTGCCCCAGTGGTAACTGTTATTCTGACTTCTATCACAATTAGTTTTGCCTGGTTCTGTACGTCACATAAAATTATACGATACATGTTTTGTATCAGACTTCTTTAATTCAACATAATGTTTGGGAGATTCATATTTTTGTTGCATATAATGGTGTTTTGTGTTATCCATCTTTGTCACATGGCGTTCCATTGTGTGGATATACTGTAATTTGTTTGTCCACTCTCCTATTGATAGGCATTTGAGTTCTTTCCAATTTGGGGGTATTAAGACTAAAGCTACTATGAAAATTCTTATACATGTCTCTTGGTGGACAAGGTCTCTCATTTTTCTTGGGTATATACCTATGAGTGGAGTTGCTGGGTCATAGGTATGTTTAGTTTGGTAGATCCTCTTGAAAAGCTGGACAAAATGGTTATACCTATTGATGCTCCCTGCAAGAGTTGCTCCTCCTCACCGGCACTTGGTACTGTTAGTCTTTTTATTTTAGCCTTTTGATGGGCATAGCATGGAATCTTGTGGTGGTTTTATTTATGTATTTTTTTGGCAGAGACAAGGTCTCCTATTATTGCTCAGGCTGGTCTCAAACTCCTGGCCTCAAGCAATCCTCCTGTCTCAGCTTCTCAGAGTGCTAGGATTATAAGTGTGGGCCATGTGCTCTTATGGTGGTTTTAATTTGCATTTGTATTTCCTTCATGAAAAATGATGTTGAACATCTTTTCATATGCCATTATCTGCCATTTGAATAGCCTCTTTTGTGAAGAGCCCAAATCTTTTGTTCATTTTCAAATAGATTTTTTTTCTTTCTGACTTACAGATGTTCTTCATATATTCTAAATATGAGTGTGTGTGCCTGTGTATAATACTGTTTGCTTTTGTTCTGGCTTTTTATGAACAGAAGTCCTCAATTTTAATGAAGTCTAATATGCCAATCTTTTATTTCATGTATAAAAAATACATGGATGTATTTTTTAAAAAATCTTACTCCTATAAACTCTTTTGGTATGCCTTTAGTTGATATTTCGGTGATCATTTATTTAAAAATTTTCATCATTGCTATCAAAATATTGCTGTACAATTGGAAAAGCCCTAGACAACCAAAATGTGATAGTTTCTATGTCACATGTTTATAACGATCATGCTCAGGAGTATGGAGAGCCTGGCCTCTCTGCGGCCCCATTTCTCAGAAGCCCAATGACATCAGAATTGACCTGGCACCAAAGGACATTGTTCATTGTCACATTGAGCAATTAACTCTTCAGGTGTTCTTGATTATTTTTGTGGATTTAGACTGTAGTGTGTGGAGAAGTGGATAGGAGACTTTTTTTAGCAGAGTCAACAGTTGAAGTTTTATAGTTTGCAGATTTTTTTTGGAAGATAAGAACCAGAGTTCTAAGTAGCCACTAATTTATTTTATAAAAATATTTCTAACAATTTTTTTTTTTTACGTACAGTTTGCTTCTGCTTGGTACAGATTTTTTTTTTTTTTTTTTGAGACAAAGTCTCACTTTGTTGCCCAGGCTAGAATGAGTGCCGTGGCATCAGCCTAGCTCACAGCAACCTCAATCTCCTGGGCTCAAGTAATCCTTCTGCCTCAGCCTCCCGAATAGCTGGGACTACAGGCATGCGCCGCCATGCCCGGCTAATTTTTTCTATATATATGTTAGTTGGCCAATTAATTGGTTTCTATTTATAATAGAGACAGGGTCTCACTCTTGCACAGGCTGGTTTTGAACTTTTGGCCTTGAGCAATCTGCCCGCCTCGGCCTCCCAGAGAGCTAGGATTACAGGCATGAGCCATCGCGCCCAGCCTGGTACAGCTTTTTATCCAACTAAATTCTAAATTTGCCTATTTCTGTTTTCACATAGCCCCCAAAATATTTCTCTTTAATTTAAGGGGATTATTATAATAGAATGATTCATAGTCTGCTGCTGATTTTTAAAAAATACTTAGCTTGTTGATAGAATTCTTAAGTTGTGAGGTGTTCTCTTTCATTCCCTCACTCATTGTTCATTGACTATCTGCTGTGGTGTGGAGACAGCGTAGACACCAACCTATAATCACGCAATCCCTGGCTTTGAGGAAATTGCCTTTCCTTTTCTTCCTAATGCTTAGTTTACTGTGTTGTGAATTTTCCCATTTGCCCCATAGGGAATAGTTGAATAACGTTTCCGTGACAAAGACATAAAAATCAAGGTTTGTCTGTCACTCTGCTTTGGAATAATACCATATTAGACAAACTTGGATGAGAGGCAGTACCTAATCTTTGTGTTCTGATAGTGCTGTGGTTGGTTTAGTGTGATATTGGGATGAAAAAGGAAAAGGTTATCAAAATGAATGGAATGTGAACTAATATTTCTGAACAGAGGGAACAGTGTTTTCTAAATGCATGCATTAAACTGAGTTCATCCATGTCAGGCAATGAATAATTCCCTTTCTCTAATTCACCCTTGCCTTGTGACTGTTGGCTCTTACATAATTTCTAAATGCAAAATAGGATATTGTTTAACAGAAACTGCAGTTAGTGGTTGGTTACAAACAGCTGCAGAAATTGTTAGTTGAGTTCAAGTTATGTTTTTTAAACTCCAGTAATAATTTCTTCCTTTTCTTGTAGGTCTAATTTCATTTAACTTGGATGATTCTTTTACTGCTAGAGTCTCAATTTATGAGTGACTGTTTTCCATGACAAGTTAATAGGACTTTTTCATTCAAATTCATTGCAATTCTGAGTGTCAAGTAACAGGAAGAGTTCTCTATACAATGTGAGAGGTTTCCTTATTTCTGGCTTAATTATGAATTTTTATTATATAACCCGATTTGAAGAAATTTTTCATGTTAAATTAAAATCCTGACCGTAAGTACTGAATAGCATGGTTTCTTGGGGAGTTTGCATTCCATTTTTTGTATAATAATAATATTTGGCTTTGAATGTTGGTAGCTTTTTAATTCTACATAGATCTTCCTCTGGTGAAGCAGAATTAGGATATCTTGAGTGATTTATGAATTAAGGTAGAATTCTAAGAAATATGTGATAAAAGATGAAATTTCATGTTTATAATTACAATAAAATATGCATGTACTCTTTTATGTGTCATATTTAGTAGAATATTTTAAAGAGAAAAATAAAATTGTGGTAAGGAATCTTACTACAGTTTGCCAATCTTGGCAATTTTAAGCAAGAATTAACTTTGAATAATTATCAGTTTGATAATTATCTCAAGAAAACAAATTAAGTTTAGTAGTTTAGAAAGCTGTCTTCAGGCCAGACGCGGTGGCTCACGCCTGTAATCCTAGCACTCTGGGAGGCCTAGGCCGGCGGATTGCTTGAGGCCAGGAGTTCGAAACCAGCCTGAGCAAGAGCAAGACCCCCGTCTCTACTATAAATAGAAAGAAATTAATTGGCCAACTAATATATATAGAAAAAATTAGCCAGGCATGGTGGTGCATGCCTGTAGTCCCAGCTACTCGGGAGGCTGAGGCAGGAGGATTGCTTGAGCCCAGGAGTTTGAGGTTGCTGTGAGCTAGGCTGAGCCGTGACACTCACTCTAGCCTGGGCAACAAAGCAAGACTCTGTCTCAAAAAAAAGAAAGTTGTCTTCAGTTGGAATCAGCCTTGCAGGCTTGCGAAGCACAGGCAGGAAGGAGTTGGTTCTGTCCTAACTGAAGCCAGCTGAGTAGCAGAGTGTTAAATTTTTTTACCATTTGGGGAAACAGTCTCCAGCAAGATGACCACTTTAGCTATTGTACATATAAGGAATTGTACTATTAAATTTTTTGCATGCATTGCTGTAACTACTATGTTAACATCTTTGTTGAACATGTTAATAACGCTAGTGCTTTCCCCAGATTGCTGTTTCATGTAAGATGTCTGACTCTAGTTAGCTGACGGAATTGTTCACTGTGACAATTTAGAAAACAAATTTTTTTCAAAAAGAGGAAGTGGTTAGTATGAATGCAGGAAATAAATTTTGCAACTGCAGCTTAATCTTTTAGGTTTAAAAAGTTTAAAATGCTTTTTATTTAAAACACAAAAAATATATAGAATTAAAAAGGTCTTATCAAAAATGGTTATTGTTGCTATGACTGTTCTTTAGTAAATGTGTCAATGTTCAAATCAAAGACTCTAGAAAAGAAACTTTTGTTGTTCTCTTGTTTATATCTACCCTGTAAGCAGTCATATCTCTGGAATTTATATTTACTCCTAACAGCATAATCATTAACAAACCTGTAAGTTAATGTGCAAAATAGCAATAGAGCAGAGGGAAATGATAGGTCATTCTCATGCCCTAGATCTGAAGATAGACGTGAATCCACTGAAACATTTATTTGTCTGTTTCTTTGGCTGTCACACTTAGCACTTACTACATGCCCCAAGCTGTCCTAAAGGCTTTCATATGGTAACCCATTTAATAAAGTATTTTAATTTTCACTGATAGTAAATTGCCTACTCCTTGGCTAAGAGCTTTTTCCTAATCTCAACGTTACACAGAAGTGTGTTCAGGTCTTGTTTCTACCACTTACAAATGGTGTGATGAGGCAATTTATTTCATCTCTGAGTCTGTTTCATATTCTGTAAAATAGGAGTACAATGCTACACTTCAGGGCTGGTTGTGAGGTTTCAGTGGTATGTGATGCATGTAAAGTGGTGCCCTATTTTTGGACTGCAGTTAATTGGTGGACACTGTTGTTGCCATCTGCATTTTGCCTGTTTGTGTCCTTCTCCCTGGGTTACTCCTGGCTCCTCCCTCCTCAGTTCTTCCACTTCTATCTACTGTTAATATTCCAGGCATTCAACAAGAATATTATTTTAGATGAAGTGTGCAAAGCACCCATGGGATTATAATAGATACCTTTCACAAGGGCCCCAGTGAGCAAAAATAATGAGATGGAGAGGCAAGGAAAATGTGAGTCAGCAGAGAAGACGACAGAGCATCAAACATAACATACTAATCGTGTGGTGAAAATAATCAGAATGATAGCAGTTAAAAAAATGATTAAAGAGGTCCCTCATACATGCAATCACCTGGTCCCATGCTGAGCAAACACTAGGAGCTCAAGAGTTGCTCATGGATTCTGCATCTGAAAAAGTTCTGTGCAGATTATAGGCTGCTGGGAGAGACCCACAGAAGGGATTGGGACTTGAACGGAAGCATGGGTGGAAATGGGAAAGATGGAGTGGGGAGAGCAGGTGAGACAGGGAGACCCTCATTCAGGGTTCGTGTTGGGGGCATCGACCTGCCCGCCAGGACAGGGCCTCTGTAGGGTCCAGCTGGAGAAGTGAGATGGGAACGGTTTATGAAGGATGTGAAAAGCCAAATGGTGGGATGAACGTGGCCTGATGAAATGTTATTGAACCTACTCCTCGAAAAACACACACTGGAAAAGTGTTTTATATTTTCCAAAGGGTTTTTAATCCTCTACATAATTCTTTTATCTCTTTATAGATAAAAAGGGTAAGGCTATAAAATGATAAATTACCATTAGCCTAAAGTGGCCCTGCTGGATATGGTACAGCCATGACTGAAACACGTTTCTGTGTCCAAGTGCAGTGTTCTTGACCACCTGGCATTGCTACTGGATTATATAAATAATTTTTTTCTTTTTTTAAAGCCCATATCTTGGTAGGATTATATTAATATTAAATGAGATCCTCACTCTTAGCCATGGCGCCTACCTACAGAATTAGGCAGGTTAATAGACGTGTGACACTGGTGGGTTTGGGTAAGGTGACAGCTATTAGCACGAGGCCTCAGTATCAGGACCCAGTACAGAAAGGTGTGGCCCTTACTGGATGAGGAAGCACAGGCCCCATCTAAAGAGGGCAGCCATTATGCACCATCTGTTTACACAGCAGGAGCTATGTGATAACTGCAGATCATATGGTATTACTTCTGGTGTCTCATTCATTCTGAGTTAAATCTCCTACTTCCTGGATGATAGGTTGTTTTAATTTTTTTCCAACAGAGCTTGTGAGTAGTGAATTTTCTTTCTTTATTAGTTTGAAATATCTTTATTTTGTCTTTAGTCTAGTGTGATAGTTTAGCTAGATACAGAATTCTCACCTGGTACAGTGGCTTGTGCCTGTAGTCCCAGCTACTTTGGAGGCTGAGTCAGGAAGATCACTTGAGCCCAGGAGTTTGAGGTTGCAGTGAGATATGATCGTACCACTGTACTCCAGCATGAGTGTAAGAGCAAGACCCTGTCTCTAAGAAAGAAAGAAAGAGAGAGACAGAAAAGAAAAGAAAATAGAATTCTAGACTGGCAATTATTTTCTCTAAATATTTCTAAAATATCATTCCATTGTCTTTCATTGTCAATGGTTCCTCTTGGGAAGTTAGCTTTCTATTTAATTGCATTTCTTTGTAGATTTTGACTTTCTTCTCTAGTTGTTAAGACTGTATTTGCCTTTGGTGTTCCATGGTGTCACTATGATGTTTCAAAGTATAGCCTGTTTTATTTTTAATTTACTCTGCTTGGGGTCCCTGGAGGATTTGTTCCTTTCGTAAATGTAGGAAAACTCTCAGGTATTGACACTTCAAACATTACCTGTTGTTATTAATATTGTTGGTTCTGGAGCTCATATTAGATGTGTGTGAAACTTCTCATTCTGTTCTCATTCCTCATCACTTTTTCATACATTCCATTTTGTTATCTCTGTATATTACATTTTGTGTAACTTCCTCAACTACTTCATGAATACTCTTCAAATTATTCTGTTATTTAAGTCATGAGTTTTTTTAAAATTTCAGTGACTTCATTTTTCATTTCTAGAAGCTCCACTTAATTCTTTTGCAGATATGCCTGATCTTTATTTAGAGCATCTTATGATTTCTGTTGCTTTTTTTCCCTTTATCCTTTTAAATGTTCTCATTTTATATTTTCTTTCAAATTGTTTCTTTTAGCTCAAGTTCTAATTTTTTCTTGTTTATTGCATCAGTTCTCATGGTGGTTTATTTCCTTGTGCATTTATATTGTTATCTTTTTTATATGAGCATAACTTCAACCAGAGATTGTTTTTTCCTCTGGGAATCCTATTAAAGCAGGATTGTGGAAGTATTCTCCCAGCAAGGTCTTCTATCGTTTCTGCCAGACAACCTGGAACTAATTTTTATGTTAATTTCTTGGCTTGAGGATTCTTGCACCATCTGTACAGTATGCACAGGCTTAAGGTTTTGTTTTTCAGAGGACACTCTCCCCCGATTCTACTCCATAGCCTGAGACCTAAACAAGCTTCCTCATTATCTTCTCTGGCAACCAGGAAAAGCTTTGCCGGGCATTCCCCAGCTTAAAGAAAGCAGAAAAGCTAACATTAAGGTTAAATGGAGGAAGGGCCTGTACTCTTAATCTTGGCCTCATTGATAGTATATTACTGAATAACGTGGGGGTAAGATTTTAATATTAAACATTCTTGATTAAACATCTATGGTGACTTGGAGACTAAGGGTGAACAGCTGCTAACCTACCACCAAACACCTCAGACTTCTTCAGAAATGGAAGTGTAGTATTTCATTTCTTTCCTTGGGTTGTGTAACATGACTAATTTTTTTACTTTACTAAGGAACGTATCTTTTCTAGAATTGCACTTTAAAAAGTGCTTTAGGCATTTCTGTACTTCATAGTAACTTCATGGCAATGGAGAATGATAATCATACGGACATTAACTTTGAGCAGAATCAAGCTATTGTCTTCGGCTGTACACATATGAAACCTTGTGAGTGTTCTATTCTGGGGTGAGGGAAAGGAATAAGCAGCTTCAAACCCACCATAACAGAAAAACTCGAGTCTCTATAGCCAATGGCAACGCATTAGAAACCAGGGAGGAGGAGGGGCCGAGTCTTGGAAACCATGGTTTATATCTTACTGAGAGCCCTGAGCTCATACTAAATTTGTTTTCACTGGCCCACCCTGGAGATTTGCCAACATCAAGATGAACGGTACCAACATTGGCTTCTTCTCCATTAGTAGAAATTGTCACTCACCTTTAGTAAATAAATGTTTTAAATTCTACTTTTCAAGTAAGGCAACCAGGGTGTAGGGAAACAGAAGGGCTTTTCTTAAAACTGTTTAGCAAGTGAATGGCCCATGCAGGATTGAGATGCTGGTCTCATTTGCTATCTTTTCCGCATTCTCTCCTTCTGTTTCAGCCACTGACACCTACAACACTGGGGCTAGAAAGTTATAAGACTGTTAAAAAAAAAGAAAAGAAAAAGTCAGGAAATTGCTGGAATATTTCAAGCATATTTCTTTGGTTAACTTATTTTGAAGTTTTTCTCTGTTTTGTATTTTAGCTGCCCTTATAAATTTATCAAAGACAGACTCATTGTTTTGGCAAGCCTCTGGCCTGGAAGTCTCCAACAAAAACTCACAGCACTCTGTCTGAATAGGAATTTTTAAATGCATTCTTAGTCTCAAACTTGAAAATGTATTCTAGATGCCCCAGTGTGCTGGGAAATTTAAACAATGCCATTTATCGTGTAACAACATTGCTCCAGACAAAGAGCTTTTTCATCTCTTCCTTTGTTAGTGTCAGTCCTACTCCATTAGCTTTTCAGAGCTTTTTTTTCAACTGGACCTCAAAGGCAGCCATACCTCGTCAGTCTTTCACCATTTCTGGGGATTCAGCAGTAGAAAATGTCTCTTTTACTAATACTTTTGGCAAAAGAAAATATTCCTTAAAACTCCTTTCAGGAGTGACCATTACTGATGTTTCGTTTTTACAATAATGGGATGAGGCCATAAATACTGTTTTGAAAACTGTAAAAATTTTTAAAAATTTCAGATAGCTTTTACTTCCCCTTATTAAATACTCCTTTACATTGGCTATACATTAGTCCATCGAGGGTATGACATAATATTTAACCAAATCATTTGTTTCAAATTATTATTTCAAACTAATAGCTATTATAAACAATAGTATGATGGGTATCTTTTGTGATTATTTCATTAGGATAAATTCTCAGAAATAGAATTGCTGGGTCAAAGACTAGGGTAAAATTCATTTTACTCTTAACCATTAACAGATCCTATAGAAATCTAATATACCAATTAGGGTTTTCAGGGATTCCCAACAGGTTGCTGTTTTTCTGATCTCAAAAATACCTAGAAAATATTCCTTCAGAGTAGAGGAGGAAAGAAAAAAAGAAACAAAAATATGAAGAAAATAGGTTATAAAATCCAGCCTCACTTGTATGCTATAAAAATACTGTGCTTGCTTCTCATTTATCTGGCCACATCCAAAAGTCAGGATCCTCTAGTTTGCAGGAAGTAAAATGTGCAGGAACCTTTACTTTTTAAACCATACAGTTCTGTAAGTTTGAATTATTTACAGCAAACGGATTTTTGTAATCAGGAGAGAAAAGAACAAAAGATGGGGAAAGGCGGCCAGATAACCCAGTTTGTTGCATTGATAAGTTTAATTTTACCTACAGTGTGAAGTCAGTAGCTCCTGGTAGTTTGAGGGGGAGTAAGGACGTGGAGTCAAGTGCTATGCTGGCTTCACGCTGTGGCTCCAGCCTGTGGGTGGTGGCCAGGCCCATCTGCCAGCTAAGCAGAGTGGCTGCAGGTTGCTGGTTATTGGATAACAATTTGGGCATCCTATCTGTAGTGCCAAATAGTACATTCTTAGATGAAAATGAATAAAATCTAGATTGAACCGCCTTTTCCATCAAGCCTAAAATATAACTGATCTCTTCTTATGATAGTAATGAAGTACAGTATCGAAAGTGCAGCTGTTCCAGAGAACATTCACTGTTGTTTAGGTGACTGGTAATAACTGTAAAACATTCCTCTCCCCAAATTTTTCGTAATAAAAGATGGGCAATTATAATGTCTTATATCCTTTAACAAAGGAAAAGTAACTTTTTTAGAAGTTCTGGATACTGCTGCTTTAAATAGTTTACCATTTGGATGGGCGCGGTGGCTCACGCCTGTAATCCTAGCACTCTGGGAGGCTGAGGCGGGCGGATTGCTCGAGGTCAGGAGTTCGAAACCAGCCTGAGCAAGAGCGAGACCCTGTCTCTACTATAAATGGAAAGAAATTAATTGGCCAACTAAGATATATATATATATAGAAAAAATTAGCCGGGCGTGGTGGCGCATGCCTGTAGTCCCAGCTACTTGGGAGGCTGAGGCAGGAGGATTGCTTGAGCCCAAGAGTTTGAGGTTGCTGTGAGCTAGGCTGATGCCACGGCACTCACTCTAGCCTGGGCAACAAAGTGAGACTCTGTCTCAAAAAAAAAATAAAATAAAAACAAATAAATAGTTTACCATTTAAGGAATATCAATGTATAAAATTCTGAGAAGTCCAAGACCATGTTCAAACAATTAAGAATCTCATTATTTTATTTATTCAGTTGATATATAAATGGAACTAGTCTGTATTTACTCATTTTGTTAGTAGGTCGAAAGCCATGAAAAAAGATGCAAGGGTATAACATAGTAAACAAACCTACCATGTTTCCCAGGTGAAAGTGTCTTAGTACACTGTGTGTTCGCTGTCTATGACAGTCAAGATTCAGCCAGCAATATTATTCTCCTTAATATTCTGAAATATTAAGGAAAAAGTAATTTGGAATTAAGCCCAAAATAGCTATATACTTTGGCCATGCTAATAATCTAAATTTAGCTATTAAGTCATTAAATATTTAAATATTAAATATTTCAAATCAAAAGTGTAGTTTATTATATCATCAAAGGCATTTTCCACAGCTTGTCGAGAATTGAATATTTTTCCTTGCAAGAAGTGGTTCAAAGTCTGGAAGAAGTGCTAGTCAGTTCGTACAAGGTCTCATGGGTGACAGAGTTTCCAAGTCCTGTTTCTGTGGTTTGAACAGCATTGTTTGTGCCACATGTGGTGGAGCATCGTCTTGTAAGAGGATTGGCCTGTCTCTGTTGACCAATCTCATCAGGTTAATTGTAAGCATCGACATCATTTCACCCAACTGGTTGCAGTAGACCTCTGCTGTAATCGATTGACCCGGTTACATGAAGCTGTAGTGGATAATACCAGTGCTGGACCACCAAACACACACCATTAGCTTTTTCTGATGAATATTCAGTTTTGTACTATGTTTTGGCACTTCATCTTTATCCACCCATTGTGCTGAGCACTTGAGATTGTCAAAAAGAATCCATTTTTGGCCGGGCGCGGTGGCTCAAGCCTGTAATCCTAGCTCTCTGGGAGGCCGAGGTGGGCGGATCATTTGAGCTCAGGAGTTCGAGACCAGCCTGAGCAAGAGCGAGACCCCATCTCTACTATAAACAGAAAGAAATTAATTGGCCAACTAAAATATATATAGAAAAAATTAGCCGGGCATGGTGGCACATGCCTGTAGTCCCAGCTACTTGGGAGGCTGAGGCAGCAGGATTGCTTGAGCCCAGGAGTTTGAGGTTGCTGTGAGCTAGGCTGACGCCACGGCACTCACTCTAGCCTGGGCAATAAAGTGAAACTCTGTCTCAAAAAAAAAAAAAAAAAAAGAATCCATTTTTCATGACATATAACAATACAGTGTAGAAATGGTTCACCATTATGCTGTGACAGCAAAGAAAGGCAAGCTTTGAGACAATTTCTCCTCTGATGCTCGTTTAATTCATGTGGTACCCATCTATCCAGCTTCTTTACCTTGCAGATTTGTTTCAAATGGTCCGATATTGTTGGAATAGTACGTCAAACCTTGCTGCTAATTCACGCATAGATTGTATACGTAGGTTGAGATGGATTTGCTTCCACTAAAGCTTTCAGTTTATCATTATCTACCTTGGTGTCAGGTCACCCACGTGGCTCATTTTCAAGATTAAAATCACTAGAACAGAACTTCTCAAACCATCGATGTACTGTATGTTCATTAGCCACATCCTTCCCAAACACTTTGTTGATGTTTTGAGCTATCTGCACTGCATTGGTTCCACGACAGAACTCGTATTCGAAAATAACACTAATTTTTTACTTAACCAAGGTTTCACAAAATTTCACAAAAATTGCTCAGAGATACCAACTGTCAAACTTAGTACTTAACAAAATCAGACATTTTATACTTAATAACCTAATAAATGGATTACAGTCTTTTTATCTTTAAACTGTTAGGATTTTAAATAGGCAGCTGCAGTTTAGTTTCTAAAATATTGTTTTCTTTATTTAGAAACTGACCTTTTAGGGCGGTATAGTTTTACTTCCACAAGGACATTGGGAATGTACTATGTTAAGGATTACCAAGAAGTGAAGTCATGTGTAAGCAGTACATACTTAGGCCTATTTGGATTTATTTGGGGAGATTCCCAAGGGTTTGTCAAAGAAATTCTAAAGTTTAAATTCAGTCTTTCTGCTGAACACAAAAGTGGTCCAGATCTTACTCAAAATGTCTGTGACTTACAGCTTTCAGACAACTGTGGTCATTCTGCGCTTTTTAGAACATTATCTCTAAATTTTGACTCTGACTCATTTAAAACAAGACAAAACAAACCAACCCTCTGTACGTCTTTCTGCCCGATAGTAATGTTGCTATATAAGTTGCAGCATCTTTTATTTTTAGAACGTGAAATTTAATTAAAAGCAATAGCTTATGGTCCGGTTTAGAATGGAAATAGACTGACCTAAAAAGAGATGAGATATCGTGATGCTCATAATCTTCATTTAGCTTTAGACGTAGGAAACGCAGTCTCTAAAATATATAGTTACTTAATGGTTACTCCAGATAAGTTTTTCAAAATAGTCTAAAAAATATTTTTGTAATAATAAATAATAACAGTTTACTAATCAAAAATAGATTTTACATAGTGAAACTTGGTTAGAACAATGGCACATTCTTAGGCCAGAGGTTCAAACATGGATATTAATTCAAAGCAGCTGGATGTGCAGCTGGATGCAGGAACTAAGATAAAGACAGTCCTGTTGTCCTGCTGTGGCTTTGCAGAATTCAACATACTACCATATTTTGCTGCTTTTAAGCATTTCCCTGTCCTTTTGGCGGGGAGGGGAGAGAGACTGTGGAAATAGATGGGCTTTTGCAATCTTATGTACAAGCTTTTACATTCAAGAAAAACTCCCAGAGAGATAATGCTTCTTTAACATGAAAAGCAGACCTGTTCCCTATGAAGTTTTGTTGTCTGGTTTATTTTCTGCCGCTCGGCTGTCTTTCCAGGCTGGATATTAGACCTGTCATTCTTTACTCATCTTCTTCCACAGTTCACACCTAGTGGTCTTTAGTTATATTTCAGGATTACTGCATGTTAAACAGGGTAAAGGGCAGCATGAAAGTATTAGGAGTTAATATGCGTACAAAAGCAACAATACAGCCAAAGCTAAAACATTGTATTAGGGTTTCTGTGGAGCCAAAAGGAAGAGGATCACAGGCATTTCCAACCAAAGGACTCTGGGTCACCTGTGACACTCCCTCTCATAAGTCAAATATCCCACTGTTGGTATAAGTGGGTTTATTGTCAGGAAGTTTTTATCTGCTCATTGGGGGGGTGTACTCACATGCATACGTATTATATATTACAATGACATTCCGATCTCTGTTTCAGATTCACTAAGAATCTCCAAATAAATAAGGGAGCTCTCTATGTTGTCACTTGTTACTGTTCTTTGCATAAGAGATGAGAAAATCCCCATTGGATTTTTGTGAGACTTTTTGAGTGAAGTTCATGAATGAAATAGAGAATATTTTAGAAATTTGAGGTCTCTATGGGAATTTCCTTGGTCTTTTTTTTTTTTTTTTCATAACAAACTGATAAATGATGAAACTGATAGCACTGGAAGAGTTAATGGGGTTTTTGTACTAGATGCCTTAGAGGAACAGACGGAGTGCCTGCAGGTGGGAAGCTATTGTTTAAACAAGGGAGGGCTTTTGTACACTGGGATGGATTTTTGAGGATAGCTAGGTACTTGACATTTTGGGGACCAGAGTAATATATTTACTAATGGACACAGTAAGAAGCGGAAGCCAAAGCATATGTCAGGAAGGGAGTTAACAGGCTGCCAACAAAGAGGAAGAATGTGGCAGCTAAAATAAACCAAGGGTAGATGAAAAGTGAATAAAATGGTACTGAGATACGAAAGGCCTTAAGAAACTAAAAAACCTCAGTAATGAGGAAATTAGCTTGGCGATATTGATATTGTTACCTTCATTTGGGAAGTGTTCATGTAAGAATAGGGAAGAAAATAAAGGAAGCAACTGTGAATTACCACCTTGGGCTTTTGCCAATATGCACATGAGTGAAATGTGAAGTGAAAATCAGGTTAAGTCTTCAAGTCACATAGGCAGGAAGCCAATAAAGAATGTTGAGATAAAAAAAAAAAAGCCAATTCTAGATGTTACCATCAGACAGAAAGTAGGACAAACAACTTCAGCATATCTTCTTTGTGTTTATACGAGAACGTTTCTATGTGCTTTCTTTCTTTCACCATTAGGTCTTAATTTTCTATAACATTGGTTCAGTAAAACAAAACAAAAACAACCAAACAAAAGGTTGCTTTGGTTATGTTGGAACACAGCCCTTTTCCTCTTGTGTTTTTGGCTCAATGCAGTGAGTTTGCCAAGTCACCTAAGGACCGAGCTGTATCTTCATCTGGCAGGGGGTAGTTTGTGCACTGTGGACCTCAGATTGTGTTAGAGATTTGTGAGATATTATTTATCAAGACCCTACCAAACGAGCCTGAGCAAGGGTGAGACCCTGTCTCTACAAAAAAATAGAAAAAGTAGCTGGGTGTTGTGGTGCATGCCTGTAGTCCCAAGATCCTCAGGAGGCTGAGGCAGGAGGATTGCTTGAGCCCAGGAGTTTGAGGTTACAGCGAGCTATGATGACGCCACTGCACTCTAGCTGGGGCAACAAAGCAAGACTCTGTCTCAAAAAAGGAAAAAAATAAAAAGACCCTACCAAAGTGCTATATGAATCTAAGGTGGTTGTAATAGTGTAACAGTCTCTTGTATTTGTGGATGACTTTAGAGATTACAGATATTCTCGTTTGAGCTTTAAAATCTATTCTGCAATTTGTCAACGATTGCCCCTCTGCCTTTTTTTTTTAGGTATGTGATTAACCAAGATAAGAATTAGAAGAGAACATTTGTAAATTTTATTAATGCTTTTTTAGGAGAAAAGCAATGCAATAACATGAAGTAGTACCCCCACCCCAAAACATAAAAGGCACAAAGAGGGTGCCATATTTACTGCTTCTTTAAAGTATATACTAACAATAGACATAGTGGAGAGTTTTAGAAAGGTCTACTTAGTTCATGAACCCATTGAGAACTGGATTTTAAAAAGTATGGGCCAAGCGCAGTGGCTCACACCTGTAATCCTAGCAATCTGAGAGGCCAAGGTGAGAGGATCACTTGAGCTCAGTTCGAGACCAGCCTGAGCAAGAGCAAGATCCTGTCTCTACTAAAAATAGAAAGAAATTAGCCAAACAACTAAAAATAGGAAAAATTAGCCGGGCATGGTGGCACATGCCTGTAGTCCCAGCTACTCGGGAGGCTGAAGCAGGAGGATTGCTTGAGCCCAGGAGTTTTGAGGTTGCTGTGAGCTAGGCTGACACCACGGCACTCTAGTCTGGGCAACAGAGGGAGAGTCTGTCTCAAAAATAAATAAATAAATAAATATAAATAAAAAGTATGGATTTCCCCTCCCTCCTCAAAAAAAAATACATATATACATGTGTATATATATATATATAAAATATGTGAATGGAGGTTCCCACAGGGTCATCCAGGTAACATAAATATGTGAATTGGCCAAAGTGCCACATTAAGACAATAGAGGATGGTGAGGTTTGAGAAAACTAGGTCATACATTCCTTACCTAAGTAAATTCAAATACAAAACATTTTTTTTTAAATAGCATCTGCAAAATACAATGATTTGAGGTAAATTTGGCCCCTAGGTGCCCCATTGTACAGTTTCATGCTTTTATTTATTATGCCAATGCTTTTATTTATGATGTATAAATGTGGGGGTATTCTCATTTTTGCCCTAAGGCCCGACAACAAGCTCAAATACGTCACCAAATGGCAGAGGACAGCAAAGCTGATTACTCATCAATTCTTCAGAAATTCAACCATGAGCAGCATGAATATTACCATACTCACATACCTAACATCTTTCAGGTAAGCCATTCAAACCTTTCAGATTTCATGTTTTGTTTTCCTTAGAAACACATTGCTTCTGATTCAAGATTTCTAGGTTTGTATCTTAAGTGTTTATATAATTCCAAATTTCCACTAATTTTTTTTTTTTTAAGAGACTGGGTCTCACTTTGTTGCCCAGGTTGAAGTGTAGTGGCTATTCACAGTCTCAATCATCGACAGCCTTAAACCTCTGGCTTCAAGGGCTCCTTCTTCCTCAGCCTCCCAAGTAGCTGGGATTATAGGTGTCATGGGGCCCAGCCTCTTCTAAATCTTTTTTTTTTTTTGGCCCAGGCTGGTCTCAAAGTCCTGGCCTCAAGTGATCCTCCTGCCTTGGCCTGGGCCTCCCAAAGTGTTGGGATTACAGGCATGAGCCACTGCACCCTGCCCACTAAGTCATTTTTTAGAGCATCTAGATCAAGCATTGACTATCAATAAGAATGAAATATAACATTAATCTCAAGATTAATCAGGAGCCTTTGTAAACTTTCATGGCTTGTACCTGCAACCATTTTTTTTTTTTGCCAGTCTTAAACTGTAATTCTCCAATTAATGCTGTCTTTGCTAAAAGGATGATTCTGGTTGTAAAAACACCAATTTTCGGAGTCAAAGTAGCATTCATACAGTTGTAGGATTTGAACAAATGACAGTTCTTTCTTTTGGATTTTTTTGGTTTGGTTCCTTAGGTTGTCAAAAATGGTATGAGGGCCGAGTGTGGTGGCTCACGCCTGTAATCCTAGCAATCTGAGAGGCTGAAGCAGGAGGATTGCTTGAGCTCAGGAGTTCGAGACCAGCCTGAGCAAGAGCGAGACCCCATCTCTACTAAAAATAGAAAGAAATTAGCCGGACAACTAAAAGTAGAAAAAATTAGCCGGGCATGGTGGCGCGTGCCTGTAGTCCTAGCTACTCGGGAGGCTGAGGCAAGAGGATTGCTCGAGCCCAGGAGTTTGAGGTTGCTGTGAGCTAGGCTGATGCCACGGCACTCTAGCCTGGGCAACAGAGTGAGACATGAGAAGAGATATACACATGTCCTCCCATTTGGGAAATCTTTTATGACTTTTATTCTGGTTGTAGAAAAAAATATTTGTTTCTTAGTGTCTGTACACACAGCAAACAAGAACTTCCAAATTGTAGTGGAAGATACACTAGTTATATCTCAGCCTGTGCTGGGTTGAGACAGTTAACTGAATACTGTGTTTTTGGTGAAGGGTAAAGTGGATCAAAGGTGGAGAAAGTGTTTGAAATATACTACCAAATAGTGTTCTTGATAAAACTACTGAGTTTGGGGATTCTTACTGAAATTGAGTTAGCATCTACTGTAAAGTGTATATTTGGCAGCCTAACGATTTATAAGGTATGTGTACAGCTGGCTGATACAGAGGCACAATAAACTCAGGTTGCTCTAGCCCTAACCACTTTCTCCTCCTAGAGAATTTGTTAGAGGTAACAGTGTTGCCTAAAAACAGCTTCCTTAAGTGACAGTGGACCAAATTTATTTTATACAAAATCTAATGTTACAGAAAATACAGGAGATGGAGGAAAGGAGGATAGTGAAAATCGGAGAGTCGATGAAGACGTACGCGGAGGTGGATCGGCAGGTGATCCCAATCATCGGGAAATGCTTGGACGGCATAGTAAAGGCAGCTGAATCAATTGATGAGAAAAATGTAAGTATTGTCGTTTGGGCTTAATTTATAACTGTTTGTGGTTCCATTATTTCTCCCCTCCCCTCTCCATGCTGCCCTCATTTAATTGTCTCGTGGGAGGTAGATGCATTCCGTGCTTACAGTACTTTTCAATACTGGCCACACTACCTGAGGGTTCTTTGATTCAACCCTCCGTGTTTTGGATTTAGCTCTCTAATTCCTTTTTCAGAAAACACATTTAAGTGCTAAATTGTCCAAGACATTATAGAATTAAATTGAAGTGTTTTCTTGTCATTTGACTGAGTAACTCCCCAACTTGGGATCTGATTGGTTTCTAGAAAAGGGCAAAGCCTTTGTTTCCTCTAGGGCAGGGTTTCTTTAGGGCACTTTCGACATTTTAGGCCAGATAATTCTTTATTGTGGGGAGCTATTGTGTGCATTGTGGGATGTTTAGCGGTGTCCCTGGCCTCTAAGTTCAGATTCTTCATTGTCCCAAGAGCATTTGATGTGTAACAACATTTAAGACCATTTGTGTAAAAAGTTTTTGTAAGTCCAGTGTGCACAAATGCTAAAGGGAGAGACTAATAGTGGGGTTTATAAGTTATGTGTTGAAAGACGAGGTCATCTCTGTGTAATTCTTGACTTCTTTTGGCTTCATTGACTTAAAATCAGCATTGATTAAAATCTGAAGAAGGCTGATATTAATTTCTTGTGTTAGAAGCTTGGAAATTTCTTTTTCCTTGAAACCTTGCAATTTCACAGCATTATGTCTGAGTGATGGTTTCCCTCTATCAGTTTTATCTGGGAAATTATAAGCCACCTAGATTTATAGGATTTTACTTTCTATTATGGGTGCCTAGTTTTTTCCATCATATCACTGATAATTCTTCTTCGCCCATGATCCTTATGGTGCTAAATTCAAGGGTCCATTCTAGGTCTTCCTCATACCCGAGCTGTTGACAGCACTGGCCCCCCTTGTCCACCCTCTTACCTGCTTCTCCTTCTCTTGGTTCCCAGGAAGCCACTGCAGTGGCCTTTTCTCTTTTCATGGGTCATTTCCTTTGCATGTTTGTCTTCTTCCTTCCATTTATCTTTGTGGTGCTCCAGGGCTTAGATCTCAGACTTCTTTACTCTCCACTTTCACTCCTTTAGGTGATCTGTAGATTCTTGGAGCATTAGGTTCCATCTCAACACTGACTTGCAGATTCTACGTTTCTACGTTTCCAGCCCTAACCTCCTCCGCACACTGCAGCTTTGTATATTCAATTACCAGGTGGCTTTTGCATGTGGAAGTCTGACAGGTACCTCAGACTGAACATGTCCAAATGGAGCTCCTGCCCTGCCTTGCCCAACCCTCTGCTCCCACTCTCCACTGACTCGGCTGATGGCACTGCCATCTTTCCAGTTGCTCAGTCTTGGAATCATCCTTGATACCTCCGTTTTTCTCACACCCATATCAGTTTGCAGCCAATTCTGTTGGCTCTACCTTCAAAATACAATCAGAACCCACCCAGCTCTGGCCACAGCCACCATTACTCTCCTGATCCAAGGCCCCTTTGTCTTGGATTATGCAGGAGGAGCCCGGGTCACTGCAGAGGCATCGGACTAGTCTCCCCACCTTTGCATTTATGCCTCCTTCCCCCGCCAATACTTTCTTAATGCAGAGGCCAGAGAGAGCCCTTTCAAATGTGTGGGCCACGTCCCTCCTCTGCTGGGAACCCTCCCGGAGCGTCCTTCTCACTCAGAGGAAAAGCCAAAGTCACCTGGGGCTGCAAAGCCCTAAACCATCTGGAACCCCCCATTCCCCTGTTTATCTTTGCTCTATTCTCCCGGATGCTGCAGCCACAGTGGTCACCTTGGTATTCCTTGAAAACTGCAGGCATGCTCCCACCATCCTCTTCCTCTGCCTGGGATGCTCCTCCCCTGGGTTTCTGTGTGGCTCACTCTTACCTCGTATCTCCTTTGGGTCTTTACTTGAATGGACAAGTTTCATTTTGCTGTAACTTTGAGAATTCAGAGATGAGGTCTTTCTTAATCCCTATGGGCCGTCCTTCCTTGCATATTCCCTTCACCTTTCCAAATACTCCTTTTATGTTTCAGATGATTTTTCAAGTTTCTCTTCTTTTGTAGATTCCATTCTTGGCAAAGTTAATTATGGTCTTGCTGCTTTGGTCTTAGGTATTTTTATTGTAGTTTTCATTTCATTGTACCCAATTTATCTCTGTCTATTCATGTTTAAATGCTGTTATTTCTAAAAAATTCATTTCGAGAAAAGTTGTCTTAGAAAGTGGTTTACTGAGTGTTTAGCAAAAACCTGCTTCATTCCAGGCCTGTCGTCCTCACCATGACCTGCTGAGGAGAACCCTAAACTCAAAACAGTCACAGCCTTGCCCAGAGTCGCATAGTGAATATGTCCATCTGGCTCCAAAGCCCAAGTTCTTTCCTCTAAGCCCTGCCACCTTGCTCTTTTTATTTCTAAAACAAGAGTTTTGGGCACATATTTGAATCTGCTCATTCATTCACAAGTGCCAGGCACTATTCTAAAGGGGGAAACAGACAATAATAAAGTTAATGAGAACATTCTTTAGAGTTAAAAACAGGAGCATTTTGGAAAAGATAAAGCAGAAAAAGATGATAAGAAGTGCCTGCATGGCCTGGTGTTGGGAGTGGGGACATTAGACCAGGAAGTTACATTTGTGCAAAGGCTTGAAGGAGGTGATTTAACAATTATTTAAATGGACCAGGTGAGGTTGCTCACTCCTGTAATCCCAGCAACTTGGGAAGCTGAGACAGGTGGCTCACTTGAGCCCAGGGATTGGTGTCCAGCCTGGCAACATAGCAAAACCCATCTCTGAAAATAAAATAAAATAAATATAAAGTTCAAACTGGTTTATTTATATAAGGCTAGTTTCCATTTATATCAAATTATCGTGTTTTTACTAGATCAGTGTACTCACTGGAACATTTATAATGATTATAGAACCGAATCTGCTATATGGTTTAGCTTCATACAATAGGAACAATAGGTAATTTTTTTTTTCCGCATGTAAAAGATGTATAGAGGTAGAGGGTCCAGCAGTGGCAGGGATGGACAGTCCATAAGCCCCATCCAGACTCCTTCCACTTTACCACTCTTTGATGATATGACCTTCAAACTCACAGTTCAACATGGCTTCTGGAGCACCAACCATCATATCCAAATTCCAGAAAGCAGAATATGGAGGAGGGTCCCTGCCATCACTTTAAAGACTTCAAAATTGTACACTGTACTTCTGCTTACACACAGAGGTCAAAACTTAAGCACGTGGTCACCTCTTGCTGTACAAAGGCTGGACAGTAAAGCCTTTTAGCTGGGTGGCAATGTGCCCAACTTAATATCCGTTCTTATTACTAAGAAGGAAGGGTAATTGGTTGTTGGAAAATAATTGGCATTCTGCAGCACTCCTAAAAATTAAGTATTAGCTAAGATAACTATGGCTAATTAAAATGTAGTCTAACAGTAAGAACCTGAATTTTTTTTTAATCTCTCTCTCTCTCTCTCTCTCCAACACTATGGTTATAACTTCTGTATGCTTTTATCTCTACTAGCTGACTCTGAGCTCCCTGGGAAGCTATTGGACCCGAAGCTCCTAACAGAATACACATCATAGAGCATTCAGCTCATTGGTTTATTTGGCATTTATTGTGTACTGTTTTCACATAGCACCATCTTTGTACTTACTAGGAATATAGTAGAAAAAAACAGACGAGAGATTACATTTTAGTGGAGAAGAGACTGAACAAATTTATAGTAAAGAAAAATAAGCAATAAATTAATATCTTTGAACCACAATGATCTAAGAAATTAGAGAAATATTTCCTCTTTGATTTGACTTTGTATGTGCTGAATTGCTTTAAGAACCTCTGATGGGAACCAAATTTTTGTATTACTTTGTTTTTCAAGGGAATCACAAATCATGTCCCATTGATTCTTCTGCTTTTAATAAATTAGCTCTTAACTAATATTTATTTCTCCAGTTGTAGAAAAATGATTATTGAAAGTATCTTCAAATCTTAACTAGAGATATCGATTTGTAGATGATACTTATTCCTTCTCATGATAAAAGTGTTACTAGAAAAAAATCTATTATTGATCAATATAGTTCCCTTAGAATATCATCTGTATGAGCTCATCATAATTCATTGTGTAAAAAGTATTGCATACATTTGAATGTATTTGTGTATTCCATGGGTATAATTTCAGGATTCACAGCTGGTAATAGAAGCTTATAAATCAGGGTTTGAGCCTCCCGGAGACATTGAATTTGAGGATTACACTCAGCCAATGAAACGCACTGTGTCAGACAACAGCCTTTCAAATTCTAGAGGAGAAGGCAAACTGGAGCTCAAGTTTGGTGGAAAATCCAAAGGAAAGTTATGGCCGTTCATCAAGAAAAATAAGGTACTGATGGTTGGATCCTATGTGAAATGACTTTTATAAGGTGTGGAGATTTTTACTTTATCTTTTAGTCTTGAAAAAAACTAAGATCTTAAACCTGTAGTTTCAGAAAGGGAAAAAAAAAAAGCTAGTATGCTATTTTATCTTAAAAGTCTTTCTTTTCGGTGGTGGTATGTTTGCCATGGCCCTTTGTCTTATTTCAGATGCATTATCACTCGTACCGTGTCACCCACACTAACAGATTACTGACCTCTCGGCCGTTCTGCATCATGCTTATCACCCCAAAATCTCCTAGACTGCCGCGTACCTTGCCTGGGAGAGAGCATATGGCGCAAAATTTCCTTAACAATATATCAGTGCATCTAATTGAAATTGTTACCATGTTTATAACTTGGTTTTGAATTCATGTTAACATGTGTTTCCATGAACATTTTTCATTTTCTTTTCATAGTGTGATAAACAGGTGCATGACAGCATTAACCTGGGGACATAAAATATGATCAAGGCAATATTACTGCTTTAACCTTAGGATGATTTAATACTTAATTTTAAGAGACTGTCTTGCAGTTTTCATAACCTAAGCATTTAAGGTCTTTCATTTTCTCCCATTGAGCTATGTTAATTTAGGTGGTATAGAAATATTTACCCTCCTGGCTTAAACTGGTTTAGAATAACTAATTAGAGTGGTAGTTTGCATGTGAAAGTCTGCATGAGCTTCTTGTCAACTATTTCTTGCTCTTGTTCTGTTGCATTACTTACTAAACCTCCCACTTTCATCACATTCTTCATTTAACATGTTCTACATGTTTTCTTTTGGACCATGGCCTAAATATTTAATTGTTTGTGTTTTTCTTGCTTTGGATTTCAAATATTATTTGATGCTTATTTTTGTTTTGTGTCTTCTTGTTTCTGATTTTCACTCTGTCACTGCTCCATCTCTTACACGTAGCTTGTGTCCCTTTTAACATCCCCCCATCAGCCTCCCCCTCCTCCCCCTGCCTCTGCCTCACCCTCTGCTGTTCCCAACGGCCCCCAGTCTCCCAAGCAGCAAAAGGAACCCCTCTCCCACCGCTTCAACGAGTTCATGACCTCCAAACCCAAAATCCACTGCTTCAGGAGCCTAAAGCGTGGGGTAAGTTCTGCTCTGGAATCCTGTCTCTCTTGAGCGCTTTGTGGCATGTTTTGTTCTGCATAACTTATTTTGTTTGTGAATGAATCCATTGTGTTTTCCCATAACATAAAAAAAATAAGAACCTATGATTCTTTGTAGCTAGAAAGAAGAAGAAAGAAAGAGGGAAGCAGGATGGATGGAAGGAAAGAGAAAGCAAGCCAGCCAGCCCAGAGTTCTTTCTGTCTCTAGTACATTTTGAAAGGACTTTACCCCACTTCCCCTTTAAAGTGTCCAAGTCATTAATTTTTTACCTTGATTTTACCAAAAAAGGAAACTTAGATTCCATTCCTAAAACTAGCAACATATGAGATGAGGAATTGGAAGTGACTGTGTAGTCAGAAAAAGTATTTGCTTAATAATTACTGCAGCAATGTGAGTATAACACTTCCCTGAGCTATGCCTCAGGGTTCAAAGGGGAATGGTCACAGTGGTTTCATTTGCTATAATTTTGGTGAAATTATAAGAAGTTGATAAAATATCTGTTGACTGGAAAAGGCCTAATTCAGTATTTCCCTTTAAAGGGTGAAATTATAAAAGCGGCTGACATTTATCAAGTGCTTATTATGTGCCCTGCTGTGTTTTGTGTGCTCAGAACACAGTTTTTCAACCACCCTGTAAAGCCTAGGAGGCACTAATATTTCCTTACTTTGTTACGGCTAGGGAAATTGAAGCATAAAAAGACGAAGTTAGGAAGTTGTAGAGCCAGGATTTAAAGCCAGGGAGTCTGTTCATAGAGTCTGGAATTCTGTGGCATCCACATTCAGGGAAAAAGTATTATAATATAGTTGACTCATAAGTGGATCTTATCAAGACTCCAATTTGACATTCTAATTAAGATTGATGTGCTTAAGACACAGGGCTTGATGGACTTGATACAGCCATCCAACATAGATACCAGTTTGGTTTACAGAAAAAGGTTGCAGTAAAGTAATTTGTAGCCTACTGAATCAATCCAAGTGGTCAGTCTAGCCTAAGCCTTCCCAAACTGTCCTTTCTAATGAAGAATGATATTTCGCAATGAAGAGTAAAGAGGTATATAGTGCATTAACATTTCCAGTAAGGTTTTTTTAAAATCCTGACCCGTGGGAGTTGTAATACAGTTGTAGTGGAATGCTTTCTTTTACAAACATGATTTTTATTTTTCTCATTTACTGGGATCTACAGCCAACCTATAGTTGGGTTACTTCTTTCTAAGCAGTGCCTCATAGTTAAGTTATCCCCAAAGCAAGAGTTGGATGTCAGTCTTTAGGCTAAATAAACTGCATTTGCAGGTAAAGGCAAGCCCAGCATTAGTTCTAAACTACAAATTCTTGAGTTTTGCTTTTTCTTTTTGAGTGTCAGCTGATACGTGGATATAGGAAGAGATTCTAAACCATAACTTCTTAATTAGATGAGAGGTTCCAAATCCTTCTAAGATTTGGAACCAACCACTGGTTACCAGTGAAAGAATAGTGGTAGTCATCGTTAACCTGACAATCATATTGCTTTGAGTCCACAAGAAGTACTTTGTGTGAAAAAGAATATAAATATATAATAGATAACTATAAATGATAATAGATTGTTACCTTTTAAAATAAGGGACAGGACAGGCGCAGTGGCTCACCCCTATAATCCTAGCACTCTGGGAGGCCGAGGTGGGTGGAATGCTCAAGGTCAGGAGTTGAAAACCAGCCTGAGCAAGAGTGAGACCCCATCTCTACTATAAACAGAAATTAATTGGCTAACTAAAAATATATATAGAAAAAATTAGCCGGGCATGATGGTGTGTGCCTGTAGTCCCAGCTACTCGGGAGGCTGAGGCAGAAGCATCACTTGAGCCCAGGAATTTGAGGTTGCTGTGAGCTAGGCTGATGCCACGGCACTCTAGCCCAGTCAATAGAGTGAGACTCTGTCTCAAAAAATAATAAAATAAAATAAGGGACAGAACATTTCTTTATAGGCAGAGTTCCTTTAATAAGAGAATCTCAAAGTTTTTATGCAAAGAATAAAGTTGATAGAATTATCCTATTTTAAGGCTACCCAGCATATCAGATTAAGAATTAGAAATTTAATTTCCTAAAGATGTGAAGGGAGCCATTGTTAGAAGGCAGAGCATAGCTTCACAAGTGGATGATGGATTGTGCTGAGCTCTATTATTAGGACTTGCCGAGGAAGCTGCAGCTTCTGAGCTTGATTATGATGGCTTTTAGAACTCCATTGGCTATTCATCAAGGAATTTCCAACACATGATGAGGGTGTTTTTTCTAGAGTGTAAGGTTTTATGTTAACTGTAAATAAGCTAACCCACCTCTGCCACTTCCAAAACCTTTACAAAGTACTCATGTATTATATTTATAATAAATATCTCTGCATTTGTCTTTTGGACTCTCATGATAACTTATGTTGAATGTTCATGATTGTTTAGCATTTGTTTATGTGTCTATTCTGGTCTTCTCTCAACATTGCACAGTCTTTTGATTGCAAATAGTTTCTGAATCTGTGTTTCATGATATTCTCAAAATGTTTAAGAAAAGACCAAAGAATTCAGTAATCAATAAGTGTAAGAAAAAGACGGTGAGAAAAAATGCAACACTTTAAAAAACCAGGAGATGGGAAACTGGTTATTTTGATGATTTAGAGAAGATCCCTTTTTTAACCATAACCAGCAATATGAATTTTATTTCCTATTCCTCAAATCTGTGCTCAGCAAATCTTTGTTAAGAAAAAGTTCCTAAATGGTGATTATGTTTTCCTGAGGGTTAACCACATACATATACCCATTAGCAGCATTAGTAAAGAGGTAGAAAAGTATCCTTCATTTCTGTTCTTACTTCAGGGTCAGATTTGCTGTTCTTTCCTCTAGGAAGTAACAATATAAAATTAAAAAGTTCATAAAAACAAATCTATAGTTTGGAGAAATAGATTTGACTTTTAAGCAATCTCCGCATAGAAGGTGCATGGTTTTAAAGGCTCCATGACAAAAATGATATAGTCTTTGCTACCATTTCATTTATTCTACTTTTTAACTTAAGACTATTATGTCTCATCACCAGGAAATGAAGGTAAATTAAAAAATATATTTAAAAAGACTATTATGCCAAAGATAATTTAGTTAGGAAAGTTCCTAAAAGAATAACAAAGCTGTGCCTTTTAATTTATCATGTTTTGCAACTTTTGGATTCAGATTTCAATAATTTGTTTCTGTTATCAGAGTATATAAGTCCTATACAAACATTTCTTGGCATAGCTGAATTGGTTTCTAAATAATAAACAAGGTGAAATATTTTTTGTCGAAAGCCATTGACATTTGTAAGAAAATTTTGTTTCCCTGACTGAACATCTTTAAAGATGCTGCTAGAGCATTAACCATTTCATATTTACATACATCAAAGAAAAATGAAACTAGATAGTATGTTGCCAATTTGCAATCTAAAAAATGTAATTTTATTACCTTAAATTAAGATTTCATTTTCTGGTCTGCGTTGGAGATTTCTATATCTAAAATATGGACATTTTTTTCCATATTTTAATTGTATGGAAAAATACCATCAAAGTGGATCAAAAGATTTTGAAAACCCTTACCAATTGTTTGTCAGATGTTAAAGTCTTATGCTTACTTTAATTTTATTTACTTGTTCTCTCGCTGGTTATTGGCAGACTCAATCTTTCTGTTTTCACAAAGAACTCATGAAGAGGACAATAGGGAAACGCACGTATGCCTTTGAGGCTAGGGACTATGTTGTAAGTTTACCTGTGATGGCCAGGTCATGCAGTCACAGCACAGTCACTAACCCCATTCAGAGCACCAAGACTGGGGACCCAGGTGCACGCTGTTATGCTTCCACAACGTGAAATGAAATTCTTAATTGAGAGAACTGGACAGCAGGAAAAAAAAAGTCTAATTGTATAAATTCAACCTTAGGCTACTTCATCTGAAAAACTTGCATGAAAAAAGGAATCAAACTTTCTAATAACATCAGTGAGCTGAGCTTGTTGTTTTTTCCCCTTTTCATTCTAGTTCTGGTAAAGTCTTTGAAGGGATTGTGACTGCTGTCTGAGATGTCACTGGGTATGATTTTACAGCAAAATCCCACCCACGAAAGGCGGCCACAGAGCGTAGTCACAGAAGAATTACGCTCTTGCAGATGACAGTTGTGTGGCACAATTATCCTCATCCATGTTTGTAACAAATGGATCCATAAGGGAGTTATGCCATAACACTTGGAGAACAACAAAACAAAAAGAAAATCAATGAAGCATGAGCAATTTCATAGAGTAGTAAAACGATTTTACTTAAATATATATATGTCTATATTTATTTTCACTGTCCCCTTTCTTTGTACTTGAGGTTAGTACCTGTGACTGTCCAATAACACATGGACTCGCTAGCTCTTTGTGTTCCCACATGTGTTATTGATGCCTGTGGCTCCCAAGGCTCTTTGATTGTCGCCTGAAACTGACAGCTTTTTAATTCTTCAGGTGTCTAGCAATGCACTTAATGGAATCTGCAAAATTATTCTTTCAGCCAATGATTGGCTTTCTAATTTTAAGTGATCTAATTGGCTGGCTTATAACTTAAGACTGGAAACCAGTTTATAACTATTAAAAAAGAACTCCCTATACCGTGCTTCTTGTAGATGACTGCCACTGTCCACTTCAGAATATTGGATTTGCCTGAGAATTTGGTGTTTCCTATTTCTATTGGGATTTATGTTCAATCCTAATAACTTGTTTTTATTATGAAGTGGTAATCTTCCTATACAATATTTCGATGTTAGAATTCTGTGTTTGGGATGCTTGAGAAAGAATATATAATTTCAAGTAACAAAAGTAGCCAAATAGAGAGCAAAATAGTGTACCTAGTTGGTACATTTGTTGGTTCTTTGAATTAGCAATGTTTAGACAATAATGTGTGAGAAAATATTTGTATATGTTAGTATGCCTTGCAGGAAAGATATTTGGAAAGTTTTCTGCTGTGCGCCATAAGTGTTGTCTGTATGTACGATAAACTCAAATTGCAATGAATAGATAGATCTATGCTAAAGTTCACAGGAGGGCTTAAATATTTGTAGACTGCCCACATCAAAGCAGTCAGGAATGTGACTGTATACACTTTTTCTTTTTTCCCCAAAAGTTTGTCTTGCTCTTTCTTTCCTCAAAAATCTTGTTTTTCCTCATAGGGACAATTTCTTTTAAAAAGTTATTCTCTATTTACAAAAAAAGTATCAACTTTTGAGTCAATCTTAAGAATTTTAAAAATTCAGTTAGGGAAGTTTTAAATGCCCCTCCACCTACCCAATTCAAAATCAAGGGGTACATTATTTACGACTTTATTTCCAAAGTATTTTTGGATCCTACTACAGATTGCCCGAACTTTTAGGATTGATAGTAGCTACATGAGTATCATGCACTCAACTCTCAAAATACTACTTTATAGCCATAGAGCAGGTCTGCTAATGAAGAGCCAGGTGTTTCTTTTTCTAATTTTGAGATGCCTTTCACTCTGTTTTGGGTCCAGTAATCACGATACCTTTACTCCTGATAGTTCTCCAAACCCTGTGTAGCCCCTGTAGAGAGGGCACAGAGCTCTGTAGGAGATGTACCTGGTTCTCAGGTGGGAGGGGACGTTGTCTCTTCTTCCAGCCTGTGCTGAGAGGCTTTCTGGCACTGGCAGGTAGTCACTTAGAGCACCTTCTACTCTTTGGTTACCCATTCACCAATTTCAGAATTTGCTTCATGCTTTTAAGAAATGTCAATGTTTAACTTAAGATAAAATATTAAGATAAAAATATTGCATGTATGTCATGGAAGTAATTTGTGTTCAGACTCTTTTTAGTCTGTGTAAAACTTTCCATGGGAAATTTGATGAACTGGGCCGTGTGATTATATTTGTCTTTTACAGTCATATGGCACCAACTGCACGCTTACTTTAGTTTACGTCGAGGCTGGGTGAGCGATACAAAACTGTGGCAGAAGCTCTCCTTTGCTGTCTTATCTTCGCTCTGGCAATGTGGCAGCCTCAAAAACGTTTCATTAGGGGCTGGGCGTGGTGGCTCACGCCTGTAATCCTAGCACTCTGGGAGGCCGAGGAGGGAGGATTGCTCAAGGTCAGGAGTTCAAAACCAGCCTGAGCAAGAGTGAAACCCTGTTTCTACTATAAATAGAAAGAAATTAATTGGCCAACTAATATATATAGAAAAAGTAGCCGGGCATGGTGGCGCATGCCTGTAGTCCCAGCTACTTGGGAAGCTGAGGCAGCAGGATTGCTTGAGCCCAGGAGTTTGAGGTTGCTGTGAGCTAGGCTGACGCCACAGCACTCACTCTAGCCTGGGCAACAAAGCGAGACTGTCTCAAAAAAAAAAAACGTTTCATTAGGGACCAGCCTTTCTTGTGAACTTTTGCACAGATCTGCTACAAGTCATTTTCATAAGTCAACAGGTGAATTTATGTCTTATTTTAATATGGTGGAACTGACCATGTTCCTCTTATTCTGATGTGTTGTTGTTTTTTTTTTTCTCTCTCTCTCTCTCTCTTTCTTTCTCTCTCTTTTTACTGTTACCTCTTCAATTTTTCCATGAAGCTTTCTCTCAAGCTGGTAAGCACAATTATTCCCTGCATGTCCCGAGTCTAATCAGGTTTTTGGTGTGTGTTTGTGGATGCTATGCTGTGCGCACCGAATCCTCCAAGTTAACTGTTCATTTGTGTTTCTCTTATGTGTGCTTTTGTTGGTGTTTCTTTATCAGATCTTTGGACTACAAAGGTCTAGAATCTCATAGAGGTGATCTTAATCTTTTCAAGTTGCTAAGAAAATTAACACTTAACTCGTGACTTGGTTTTCTTTATTATTGGGGCCTTAAGAGGATGACAAATGCTGCTAAACTGTCTATATAAATATGAACATAAATATTATTAAATCTTGAGGAGATATTTATTGGAACATTTTGAATAAAGGTAAATTTAATAGTTGAGAAATGTTCCTCTCTGGGAGCCATAGAAGTAGATGGAAAACTCTGGGAACCTGAAGGAGACATGCGGTAATGATCCCAGCCTGCAGCAGCTGCTCAGCTCTCAGGCAGCCTGTGAGAATGGAAGAATATGGTCTCTTTCAGGTGCTACATAAGTATGTATGTTGGTACCTTGCACATAACCGATTCAAGAGGCCACAGAATGAATCCATGGACAGTGAAAGGAGCCTCCTAGGCCTTTTTAGAATTATTTACTTAGTGTTTTATGTTGTTTCTACTTAATTGTATAGTCCTAGTAGACAAACTAATCATTAAATTTATTAAAAGAAAACTTAACCAACATAACCCAAACTATACTCCAAATATGTATAAAAGTTGCATAGTCTTCTCAAACGCCACAGCTGAGAATATCCTAAAATAAAGCACAATGATGGAACTGTGACAATTCAATCAGGAGTGAGATCAGCACTATATGCACTGCTGTTGATAGCCTAGGACATAGTATTTTAGGCTGATTTTTATGTACATATTTATATGTGAGCAGGTATATACATACATGAATGTAGATAATTTTTTCAACCTGACTCAGTATTTGGCAACAGACCTAACCCTAAAGAAAAAGAATATTTTATTAAACATTTTTTAGACTGTAAAATAAAATCCTGCAAAGAATCTTTGATTAGGGTCTCTACAAGAAGGAAAGAGATCTAGACACTTAAATAAACTATAAATACATCAACAGTATGAATTCAGGAGAAATTGGATCAATTAACTAGGAATCTCTCTCAGCTGCTGGGCTTTCTTTCTTACCCTTTATTTATTCTTTTGCTAGGTGCTAGCAGCAAAAAGTAATATTTTTAGACAATCTTTCTGTTTGAAATACAAATTATTTTACCAATTTGGTATTGAATTGTTGCTTTGTACCATTTCCTTGAAGCCAGTAAATAAGTGAAGTGTTTCCATAAAGACCACTTGGGTGCTTTAAAAAAAAAATCTCAGGGGGCAGTTTTACACAGGGCTTGTGCTGTTTGGGGAGAGTTGCCTATAAGCAAGTGTTTTACTTTATTAGCATGTAAAACAAGATCATCTTACAGAGCTCCAGCCATTTAAAATACCTATATGTATATGACACACTCTTCTAATACCAGTCCCACCCGGTATAACCAGTCTCTTTGTTTTTTGTTTTTTTTTTTCTTTTAAGTCATCAGTGCAGTGTGCTTCACTGACAGATTTCTTTGCACCTGTTTATGCACGGTGTAAATCTTATACCTGCACACAGGCTAGAGCCGTGACATCTAACATGGTAGGCACGTACCACATGTGCCTATTAAATTTTAATTAATTAAAATCAAATAAATTTTAAAAATTCAGTTCCACGGTTGCACTAGCCACATTTCAAGTGCTCAGTTAGCCACCGGTGGCTACTATGCTGGATGGTGCAGCCATAGAACATTTTCATCATCATAGAAAGCTGCTAGACTCACATACATAGTAAAGCTCAGCAAATGTTAATGAAATTAACATTGACTGCTCACTAGATTTCCTGACTTCTGAAGCAGTGTCTCTTACATTGTGTTTTGTTACATTACAGCTTTTAAAGAAAATCTTGATTCTAGAAAACATGCTTGTTTGGAAAAACTCAAACCACTTTTTCTCAGCTCTCACACCATAGCAACAGTCAACTCAGAAGACTTCTGTGACTTCTGTTGTGTGTGGGACTTTTCCCCAGACACCACCAGCTGGGTGTCCTATAATTCAACTCAATTCTGAAGCTATCTATGTGGAGATAGGGTCAGATCCCACAGGTCGAGGGCTCAGTGCCACAAAACCACTCTCCCCTTCCCACCAGTTGTAAGTCCAGGCCTCCAGAACTTCTGACAACCCAGCTCCACGTTGGGGTTTCCACTACCCCCTCTTTGGGTTTGATCAGTTTGCTAGAGCGGCTTACAGAACTCGGGGGAACACTTAACCTACGTTACCGGTTTACTGTAAAAGGCTACGACAAACGATACAGATGAAGAGATGCCCAGGGTGAGGGGTGGGGAGGGGCACCGTCCTCCAGGAACCTCCCCGTGTTCAGCTGTCCGGAGCTCCCCAGACCCTGTCCTCTTGGACCTTTTAGGCAGGTGTCATTGGATAGGCATGGTTGAAGCATGGACAGCTGTGTTGCAAAGCGGTTGGACAAGAAGGGGACGACCTACAGACTGACTGAGTGGGGAAGCCCAGCAAGGCCTGTCTGTGCAGCGTCCTTCATCCAGGGTAGGGGCAGGCCCCTCTCTGGAATGAGGGTCTCATGACCACAATCAGATTAGCGTCCTGCCTTGGGCAGGTGAAAGACGGGCAAGGGAAGGTCAGAGAGAGAGATTCCGTTTTCTGAGGCCTGCTTAAGCACCCCAGCATTCTAGCAGAAGACCGTAACCAGGGTTTTGGGAGCCAGGAACTGGGGACAAAAACCCGTATGTATATCACACTGTCACAGTGCTGATTTCTTTTAAGTAAATTCAGCATGAGCACAAATTATTTTTTTTTACCTCAATAATTGAATTGAACAAATTGAAAAGCCAGTGATAGCTCAGGTTTCAAATATCATAACACCATTGTATATGGAAAAGAAAAAAATAAATCTTATTTTTATATTGAAGATTAGTTTTGCTTCATGTTAGTTTTAGAGTCAAATTAATCTTCCTTCATTTGGTATTAGAAGTAGGCTCTTCCATTCTGGTTCCACTCAAATCCTGTCTCCTCACTCATTCACTCATGCACACGTGCACACACATGCATGCACTAGAGTGAAAGCAACCAGTGCGTCTTACAGGTGCGTCTTTGAGAACATTCGCTGAAAGGTCCTTGTGTGGCCTTTGTGTTCAGCTATTTGCTGAATCACACGCTTCCCAGCACAGCAGCCTGGCATTTTATGGTAATCAGCCTAGGGACTCAGTCACAAGCCCCCATGTAAGTAAGCTACTTGGCAAGTTCAGCTTGACTCTGGAATGACATTAACTGGGTCCCTTCTTTCTGCCCAGCCCCAAGCCGGTCTTGCCCTGTTTTAAAAGAACTGAGGTTTTAAAGAAAAATCTTTTTTTCTAAATCCCCTGGCTTATCCCTGGGGAGAATAAATTTCTCTTTCTTTATGAAAATAGCTTCACTTAAGTAAAAGCACTTGATACCACAACGTAGCCACAGCTTTCTAACAAGTAAGCATAGGCCAAAGTCTGGAGACTCGCTGTTGATATTTTCGGCTTAAAGCGCTTACACAGAGGAAAGATAGCAATTGCTTTTGAAAAGGGAATTGAGAGTTTGAAATACACTTCTTCTGACAGTTTGAAACCAGGAGAGATCAGTTTTGCACACTGTGGGAAGTTGATTTTGAGGTCGGGAGGGCATTCTATCTGGGTCCTCAGGGACTACCCTAAAGGCGCCAAAAAGAAGTGAAAAACAGAGGCGAGGGAAGCGGGCATGGGGTTGGGGGAGGGAGATATATTTTCAGATGTTCTTCTCACCCACATTCTCTGAGGAACGTGGTGTCCCAGCTGTCACTTCACAGGGATGGCAACTTTTGGCCTCAGCCTCTTATGCAGAGACAGGAAGAAATACTCAGACTTGGGGAACAGCCGGACGCGAAGGCCGCTGTCGATGGGATTGCATTAAGGAAACGGAAACTTCCCTGACGCGTCAGTGTTGCCCCAGACACTGACGGTAATACTTTGTAAGGAAATGAAGAAGAATCCGGCTCAAAATTTGTTTTTCATGGATTCTCACTTGAGTCAGAAGTATTTCTTCCCCTCTCTCCTTCCTGTGGCATTTCCCCTGCCTTTTCAGAGGCGTCTCGGCCAGTGTAAATGGAAAATGCAATGGTTTGTGGGACTTGTGCAGTTTGCATGCATTGATTTTTGCGTCTCAGCTGGGTGTGGTGGGAAAGAGCTTAAATTTATTTTGTGGAGCCACGTGCAGACGGCTGCATCTCTCGTGTCTGCGGGCTTCGCTTGGGATCTTCTATCCAGGAGTACCTCGGGGCCTTCTGGCTTCTCATCTGTATTTGTATCTGCAGGGTGCGACTCCAGAGGATTTTAGCAACCTCCCACCTGAACAAAGAAGGAAAAAGCTGCAGCAGAAAGTCGATGAACTAAATAAAGAAATTCAAAAGGAGATGGATCAAAGGTATAGTGGATCGGCATGACTTATTGAGAACTTCACATTCATTTTGGAGAGAGGGGAGATCTTAAATAGATTTAATAGAGACTTTCACGGTGTGTTTTGTCACAGACGGTTTACTGAACCGCTTTATTATTCTCTGTGAGATCCCCACTTACGAATAGGTTTTATTCAGAGTTTGAGGAGCAAAGTACATTTGGCTCTCTTTTATCATGAGTGAATAGGGAGCTTATTTGCACGGATGAGGAGGAGAAAAGCAGCATGGCCAGCACCCTGTCCTTGCCCCACCTCCTTGCTTTGGGTCCAAAAGTTCCTTCCTCTATTAGAGGACAAGTACACAACAGCTTCCTGGAGTAGGTTCTCCAGGCTTTTCACAGAGTGTATTGACGGTGTCTAGAAAACAAATCCCAGCACGTCTTATCGGATGCTCGACTGCAGGAGGCTCCTGCGCAGGTTCCACGGTTTCTGAGCTGTTTCGCAAGTTTGGTCTTAGGGGTGGTAGGTTGGTGCACGTGCCAAAAAAAAAAAAAAGGTGCAACAGATTTACTGTCTCTTCTCACTTGAGTTTCTCATCCCACTTCTGTAACCTATAGTACTTTCACATCATTTTGGGGATGTTTGCTAATAATCCTGAGTGAGAAGCCACTTTGTTGGTTCTTACCTTATATGTTCCCACTGTTGAATTAGGTGAGTCATTGATTTTTTTTGAGATTTGAACTTAAAAGATAACTTGAGATTTTGTGCTCTCAATAAGTAGGTCAAATGGTGAGCCTATATACAATGTAGTTATTTTGAAGCTGGGTTAAAATTTGGTTATGCAAAAAGTAAGCCTCCAACCAACATTGGTAAGGCAGTATAGTTTAAGTGCATGCAACAGAAAAGTCTGGCTTTTTTAAATTCTTTTACCCCAATAGAGCAACTCCTTAAAAAAATAGGTTATTTTGTAAACATTTTTACAGCATATAAAATGTAGGAACACACGTAATTGATTTTGTTCTAGTTTTGTATTAGAAATATATTTTAAAATGGAAAATTTGCTTTGTACTTTTTATTACATGTGGAACCAAATATAAAAATGGTTAATGTATTATAAACTACATGCTTTTTAATAAATGAGCAGTTTTATTTTCTACAGGAGTAAAAATTTAGGATTTGAGTATCTGAAATGACATTTTAGAGGTTGTTGACAGACTTAAAACAGATCTACCCTTTCTCTCTAATTGTCTAATACAGTTTCCCCGAAAATAAGACCTACCCATAAAATAAGCCCTAGCAGGATTTCTAAGCATTTGCGCAATATAAGCCCTACCCCGAAAATAAGACCTAGTGGTGGGCGAGGCTACGCAGCATATCTGCATGACCCATGCATTTCATCACTGAGAGGTAAAGAGGAGGAGCAGCCCTTCTCATCTGCCCCATGAGAGCTCTATTGCTCGACAGGAGAGATTGGGGCCAATGGTTCTAAAAGGAAATAGAGTTGCAAGAAATTCAGGATGGAATTTGGGGTTTGGAGAGTTATGATGATGTTCCAGAAGAAGACGACTTAACTATATTTTGATTAAATGTAGATTGTTGTACCATACTTAAAAAAAATAACACATCCCCTGAAAATAAGCCCTAGGGTGTCTTCTTGAGGAAAAATAAATATAAGACCCTGTTTTATTTTCGGGGAAACATGGTATCACGTAGAAAATTTTCTCGGTCATTTCGGTTGTGGCCGTGGAACCTGATTAACCTTTTAACCTCAGTGACAGCCCTCACTGGTAATAAGGTAAAATGTTCAGCTATTCACTTAACAACTGCTTATTGAACACTTACTGTATGCAAGGAAATAGTCTAGGCAATGAGGATAAAGCAGTGAACAAAAGGTACAAAAATATTTGTTTTTGTGCAACTTATATTTTGCACAGAAAAAATAAATAAAAAGACTTTGTGCAGAAAATTAGCATGATCTGGGATTTTTTTAAAAAATCAGTTTTAATGCCAGGTGTGGTGGCTCATGCCTGTAATCCTAGCACTCTGGGAGGCCGAGGTGGGAGGATTGCTTGAACTCAGGAGTTTGAGACCAGCTTAAGCAAGAGCGAGACCACATCTCTACTAAAAACATAAAAATTAGCTGGGCGTCATGGTGCGCACCTGTAGTCCCAGCTACTCAGAAGGTTGAGGCAAGAGGATGGCTTGAGCCCAGGAGTTTGGGGTTGCTGTGAGCTAGGCTGACGCCACGGCATTCTACTCAGGGCAACAGAGATTGTATCTCAAGAAAAAAAAAAAGTTATAAAAAGAACAGCCAAATCAAACCTCCCAAAAATAGAAGGAAATAACAAAAGAAACAGTGTAAATGAATTAAATTTGAAAATGTACAATTCAACAGAGAGGACCAACAGATCCAAAAGTTGGTTCAACTCTTTTGAGGAGTTTTGCTGAGAAATAGGGAGGTAGCTGGAGGGAGGTGTCTGCCATGGAGTCAAAACAGGGGTTTTGTAAAGCACATAATAAGGATAGACAGCATCACAGTCTGCTTATAAAAATATTTGTTCATTCAACAAATTTTAATGAGCATCTACTATGTGCCAGGGACTGTCCTGACACTTGGGAACTCACAGAGCTTCCTCTAAGAGCTTCCATTCTTATGGGAGGAGACAGACGGCAAATAATAAACATAAAACTAAATGAATCATACAGTGTTGGAAAGTGATGCATGCTATGGACGGAGGGGAGGAAGGAAGGAGCAGAGGGAGGAAGTCCAAGTGGATCTCGCCCTCTGGTGGGGGGGTGACCCTAGGGAGGAGCTGACAGTGTGTCAGTGCCAGTGGGCTCAGACACAAGTAGTCAGGGAGAAGGGTAGTGAGGACTTGTGGAAATTCTATTCCCATTATTTCTATATTTTCAGTTAAACTATTTCCCATGACCCAAAATATATCTTTTGGTGTGTTTGAAGGCCTTGTGTTGTATGATTGGTTTGAATTTTATTTTGCTGAAGCTCATTAAAGTTGGCTCCTTACCTCTGCAAAGAGTCACTTGTTCTATACTTTTTACAACTCAAAGCCTTAAAGGAAGTGCCTTAAAGCTAGGGTTAAAGTTAGTAGAGCTCTTTAGTCCTAAAGGTAAACCCCATCAGGCCTGCAAATTTCTCTGGGGATGCCGCTTGGGCTCCCGGGGCAGGTTCCAAAACATGATTTCAGGAAAGGGGTGGAATCTTACAATATGCAGTTCTAACGCTCTGTTAGCTGCCTCTTGTGGATGCCAACTGTGGATTCAGTTTCTTAACAGTTGCAATGGTGTGTAAGAAAATTTCCAAAGCAATTCACTGTGCTGCTTTTTTTGTTTGTTTTTGAGACAGAGTGTCACTCTGTTGCCCAGGCTAGAGTGCCGTGGCGTCAGCCTAGCTCACAGCAACCTCAAACTCCTGGGCTGAAGCCATCCTCCTGCCTCGGCCTCCCAAGTAGCTGGGACTACAGGCACGCTCCACCATGCCCGGCTAATTTTTTCTATATATTTTTTAATTGGCCAATTCATTTATTTCTATTTTTAGTAGAGACGGGGTCTTGCTCAGGCTGGTTTCGAACTCCTGACCTTGAGCGATCCTCCTGCCTGGGCCTCCCAGAGTGCTAGGATTATAGGCGTGAGCCACCACGCCCGGCCCACTGTGCTTCTTTATGAGGCAAACATATTGCAACCCACAAGACCCAGGACGCCGGTTGTAGTTTTGGTTTGCGTGAAGAATGTGCACATGGAAATACTCAGGAGTTCTTTGTTTTTCTTGTTGTTTGGGGCAAAGGGAGGGGCAGGATTAATTTATATTTCTCATTTGCTGGAGACAGTAGGGAAATACCATTCAGAAAAAGCAAATGAAATTTGTTGATAAAAATCAGCCGCTGGATTATATGGACCCTGTAGCAGAATTCTTATAGAGAATTTCCAGAATGAAAGCTGGCCTGGTAGTCCCTTCAAATCCATGCTCAGATCCAGTCTTCCCACATTCCCGTTCATATGGCTGTCAAAATGGTGGAGTATAATTGGCTGACAACAGCAACCTTTACTGTTCTGCTCTTTCTTTTTTCCAGAGATGCCATAACAAAAATGAAAGATGTCTACCTGAAGAACCCTCAAATGGGAGACCCAGCCAGTTTGGATCACAAACTAGCCGAAGTCAGCCAAAATATAGAAAAACTGAGACTAGAGACCCAGAAATTTGAGGTATGAAAACTCTGTTGTTGAAAAGCTTTCTTGTAAACAAAGAGCCAGAAAGAGGAACAGGTGCTGCTCTGCGTGTATTGGTGCAGACGCCAGCAGCTTTTTTGCTGGGCGAGTCGCAGCTGGGACTGCCAGGCTGTTCCATGAGTTACAGTAAAAGAAAAAATACACTGTTACCTGCCCAGTGCTCTGCTTTTCAGCATATCCAATTTTAATTGTGTCTCTTAAAAAGTGATTGTGTTGAAAGTTGTATTTGTATGCAGTCATTTTTTTTTTTCTGAAGACAGAGTCTCACTTTGTTGCCCAGGCTAGAGCGAGTGCCGTGGCGTCAGCCTAGCTCACAGCAACCTCAAACTCCTGGGCTCAAGCGATCCTGCTGCCTCAGCCTCCCGAGTAGCTGGGACTACAGGCATGTGCCACCATGCCCGGCTAATTTTTTCTATGTATATATTAGTTGGCTAGTTAATTTCTTTCTATTTATAGTAGAGACAGGGCCTCACTCTTGCTCAGGCTGGTTTCGAACTCCTGACCTCGAGCAATCCTCCCGCCTCAGCCTCTCAGAGTGCTAGCTAGGATTAGAGGCATGAGCCACCGTGCCCTGCCCAGTAATGTCTTTTAAGTTAAGTGTTTCGCTTAAGTTTGTCCCGCGTGCATCCGTATGGATGTACTCAAAGGTAGCTGCTTCGATTTCACCCAAAGTTGGAGAAGTGGAAGCGAACTCATATTTATGCAATTGCCCACACCCTGTCCCTGTGTGGACCTTCTTGCATCAGTTTAAATGACGGAGGAGCAGCCCCTGAATTTGGGGCCTGGTCGGGCCTTCAGATGAACTTAGGCCAGAGTCTTTCGTTGCTTTGTTTCCAGGCCTGGCTGGCTGAGGTTGAAGGCCGACTCCCCGCGCGCAGCGAGCAGGCCCGGCGGCAGAGCGGCCTGTACGACAGCCAGAACCCACCAACGGCCAACAACTGCGCACAAGACCGGGAGAGGTACAGTATCTGTGCGGCGCCTGGCTCTGGCGGAGGAGATTTGCTTTGCATTCATTTCTAAATTCCCGAATGTGGAAATGAGCATAAGGCACTTGTTAGATGCCAAAGTATCTGTTATGATTGACCTCTGATTTTTCCCGTGGTACAAATTTGTAATTGAACAGGGGGATGGTGATCTAAGCATGCGGGATAATTTAAAACTGTCTTAATGACAACCCTGGAGGGGGGTTGCATGCAGTCACAGGACTAAAATCGAGCCCTCCCTGGAGTCAGTCGCTATAGTTGCTGTGTGTTTTCCTTTCTTGAGCAGCCCAGATGGCAGTTACACAGAGGAGCAAAGCCAGGAGAGTGAGGTGAAGGTGCTGGCCACGGATTTCGATGACGAGTTTGATGACGAGGAGCCCCTTCCTGCCATAGGGACTTGCAAAGCTCTCTACACGTTTGAAGGTGACACTTCATGTCGGCTGGATTCCCCTGCCTTTTATAAACTATGTCCGAGTCACTCTTCTCTTTCCATGACCAGACCTTTCCTTAGAAGCCTTGCAGCTCTTTCTCTGCTATGCTTTTGTCCTACTAATAGTAGTATTTTTATAGAGACAGGGTCTCACTTTGTCACCAGGCTGGAGTGCAGCAGTGCGATCACAGCTCACTGCAGCCTCGAATTCCTGGGCTCAAGTGATCCTCCTGTCTCAGCCTCCCGAGTAGCTGGGATTATAGGTGCCACGACACCTGGCTAATTTTTTTTCTCTGTAGAGACAGGGTCTTACTATGTTGCCAAAGCTGGTCTCAAACTCCTAGCCTCAAGCAATCCTCCCCCTTCAGATTCCCCAAACCTACTATTATTATTTGGTTAATGGCTGTGTATTTTGACTTTTGATTTGTATAATTTAATAGCTTTCAGAGTAGATGAAATGGAATAATATTTTTTTCCTAGGGATGGAATGATAGCTGTGTCATCCACCATTCATTTAATACTCATAGAGCTTCTGTCTCATAAAGGCCAGAGAAGGGGCGGGACGCAGGCGGTGTGACAGTGTGACAGTGTGACAGGGCATGTGCCGCGGGGGAATCAGGCAGACACAGGTGGGAGAGGACGGCTTGCAGTGTTTGCCAGAGGAGGGGTCCACAGCGATGGGAGCTCATGGGAGAATGAGACCACTCCCTTGAGGAAGTTTAGACAGCCCGCCATGGCATGGCACTGCCAGCATGGGGGGCGTGTGGCCAGAGCTCAGAGGTCTCAAGTGGTAATAGTGGAATACGCTCGTAGAAAATGGCAAGTGCCATTGTTGGGGCAGGGGGATAAGAGAAACCTTTGGATTTTATTTGGCAGACATCGAGGAGCTGTTGAAAGTACTTGAGCAAGTGTGGATGTGCACAGAGCTGTAGCTTAGGAGATTTCTTTTTTTAACTGATGCAAAATATTTATTCCAAGTCAGTTATTTTACTCAGTTTTCCCTCTCAACAGACTTGTGATAACCACGTCTTTTAAATTTGTAAATAATGTTATCAAAATAATCTTAATCTTTGAAATCTCATAAAAATTTATATCTTACAATCCACTCTGACTATCAAGGCTTCAAGAATAACACAACATTTCCTATATCCTTAGGGGATTTATTGGCACATGTGTAGGGTCCATTAGGAAACAGGGAGGATGAGTAGGAAGACTAGCCTAGTGTTTCTAAACTGACGAGCCTGGACACCACGTCCCGAGAGTGTTAACAAGGACGCTGCGAAAACGGCTATCAGAGCTCCAGTAAGTTTGGGAAGCCCTGAGATAAATGGATTTTATAGATTTCTTTGCTGCAGGACTTTTCAGAACCTTTAATAGACTAAATGTTCTTTGTGACAAAACAAGAAAGTAGTGCCAGGTTAAATGTTCCCAGTTTTACTTCACATCTAACCACCGCCCGCCCTCCCCTGCTCCCGACTCCCTGTTTCCCCTGTAAACAGCTCTCTAAATAATTCCTGAAACCTTCTGGGGAGTGGTGCCTTTTGTATGACCTTAGCAAACGGCCTGGGGGGCCTTGACTAAGAACACAACAGAGACACTGAAGTTACACTTCAGGGCTGATTGGAAGTTGGAAAGGAAAAGGAGAGGAAATCAAACATGAGTCCCAAGTTGCATTCCTGGGACAGTGGAGTGTCCAGTGAAATGGGGGAGCAGAAGGAGGACCTAGTTTGGGAGGAAAAACAATGAGTTCAGGTTCACTCATGTTGCATTTCTAGTGCCTTGGCCACATCGAGGTGGAAGCGCGCTGCAGGCACTAGGAAAGGAGGAATCTTCGCTGCAGAAAAATGCCAGAGTAGGGGAAAGCGTGTGAGGCCGCTGTTCAGAGGGGTGCAGTTGAAGCCATGGGGCCGCCTTCCCTCCAAGAGAGATATAGGATCCGCCCCAAGGGGATGTACTTGCCATTCTGGGAGGAAGGAGAAAGGGCCCATGGAGGACTTAGAAGGGTCCTTAGGAAGACCTGGAAGTTCATGGGCGGGCAGGGAGTGTCAGGGCAGTGGGGGAGGGGTCAGTGCATCTGAGAGGTCCAAGAGGATGAGTTCTGTACAGACCTCATCTTTTTTGTTCCGTTTTTTTTGTTTGTTTTTTTTTTTTGAGTCAGGGTCTTGCTCTGTCGCCCAGGCTGCAGTACTGGCGAAACCATAGCTCACTTACAGCCTGGAGTTCCTGGGCTCAAGCGATCCTCCTGCCTTAGCCTCCTGGGTAGCTGGGACTACAGGCATGCGCCACCCAGCTAATTTTTTTTACTTTTTGTAATTTTTTTTTACTTATGTTGCTCAGGCTGGTCTTGTCCTGGCCTGATTCAAGTGATCCTCCCACCTCAGCCTCCTAAAAGTGCTGGGATAACAGGCGTGAGCCACTACACCCGGCCAGGCCTCATCTTTTGTTACATTCATTTCATCACAAAGATTGCTGTTTGCTTTCCACCTGAATTTGACAAGACCCCCTAAACTATTCCGATATTGCTTTTTCAGGTCAGAATGAAGGAACCATCTCTGTAGTTGAAGGAGAAACACTGTATGTCATAGAGGAAGACAAAGGTGACGGGTGGACCCGCATTCGGAGAAATGAAGATGAAGAGGGTTACGTCCCCACTTCATACGTCGAAGTCTATTTGGACAAAAATGCCAAAGGTGCTAAGACTTATATTTAATACCACTTAAAAAAAAAAAAACTTTAAAAAAGTTGGAGTTGTTTCTTCCCACAACTGTGGCTGTTACAGGCGTTTCTTCACGGGACGGACGGAGAACACCGCAGTGCCCGTGGCCGTGCAGTCTCCCGGCGGACTCGCGGGCTCCGTGCACCCGGATTGCCTTGTCTAGCTTTGACTATGATCAAGTTTCTTGCTGATGAAATTTTACATGGAAAGCTGCCAACTGCCAATTTACAACTGTGTCGTTCAAAATCCGATAAACATTTCTTCCTTTGGCAGTATCTGTAGATAACAAAGTTGCATTCTAACTTCCAATCGATATTTCTGAATTAAAAAGTCCACCTATGTCACGTGGGTGCAGAAGATGTCAGTTCTTTTGTTTCTATCTGGTATCCACCATAAATTGAGTTATGTTAGGAGGTTACATTTTGTAACTTAATAAATTAAACTATGCTAGTTTGTTAAATTTTATAATCATTCACTTGGGAGGAAGTCATAATTAAAATAAAATGTCCCCCTTCTTGAGTAAAGAAGTAAATAAGATTCTTATATTGGTACCAAAGTACATATTTTTACTTAAACATGGTTAAATCATTGTTACATCATCATGATTATCCGATAATGTCTATATGATCCCAAACAACCAATTGAAATCTGGAAAAATTTGGTCAGGTAATCAGTTGATTTTCACAAGCCATGACTGATCTTCAAGGCTCTGCCAGATTAGTAGTTGATCAGATATGCCAATGCCGTCTAGATCAGCTTATTTAAAAGCAGGTCATGGCTACGCCTCAGCTCCCTTTGGCTCTGATTTTCTCACACTTGGTTATGTCTGTTGAGTTTTGTGGCAAGTAGAGCATATTCAGCCCAGACTTGCCCAGGCAGGGCTATAAATAGAGCTTGGTATGGCGGCAGCTGCTTCTACACACAGGCACATCACTTTTCAAAGGGGGATTTTTTTTTTTTTAATCATTGGCAATATTTGAATTTCCTGGAAATTGTTTTAGAATGTCTGGCTCATTTTATGTAATTAACTATAGCCAGATTAAAATAAAATGTTTCATCATCTTTAAGGAATCTGGGCCACTTGGTGGAAATTTACGTTTTTAAATTGGCACTAAGGAGGGAGGGTAGATACAAAATTCATAGACGGTTACCAAGCCCAGAATTTGATTGTGTCCATTGCTAGAATCTACACTGAGATCACAGAGAACCAGTTATAATATACATGGGTCAGAATGAAGGTGTGGGGTTAAGATTCTCTTTTTATTTGACTTTGAAAATTCTTTATATGTGTCCTTCTTTACTTTTAAGTGAGAAATTAGCTTCTTGCCTCTACATCGTGGGTTCATTGTATAGGCTCAAGTCCATTTCAAGCTGATTTTTCAAAGCGATAGCCTCATATCCGGGCTCTAGAACCTGGCAGGAGTGATAAGTGCTTGTTGCTGTGTTTCAAGATTCCAGCAGCAAATGCCCTTAAATTTCACAAGGGCCACCAAAATGGAATTTAAGTCATCTTTACTTAATGACAGTTTTTTTAAAACACACTTTTCATTTGGAAATAATGACAGACTCTCAGGCAGTTGCCAAGACAGACAGTATGTGAGGGGTCCCACATACCCTCTACTCTGTTTCCTCAGTGGCTGTATCTTACACAGCTACAGTAGCGCAGTATCAAAAGCAGGAAGCCAACGTTGGTCAGCATGATTTTTTACATATATGTGAATTTTGTAATTAAAATTTCTTTGGAATACTTTTCCTTACATAACATCCATAAAGCCACTCCTCCCGACCCCAGGCCTCTTTGGGGTAAGTGTTTCGTTCTCCTTTGTAAGAACTGCAGCAAGAAAAGAAAATCAGCTGACCCTTTAACAACAGGGATTAGTTTTAATGAGCAGTAGGAAGTTTCCAACTTTCTGTGTGTAACCAAGTGAATGGGAGACCTAAGATACTAAAATCTGACCTTTCTATCCGATGATGAACTCATTTCCAGCCTATGTACTATGAGAGAAAGCCAACTAGACACTGAAAAAGTCTAAAATGGGGTAAAACAACATTCATTAGCCTTTCAAAAACCTGCTCTGAAAATAGGGCATTCCGTTAAGTTGTGTTTTCTTCCTTTGGAGTTATGCAAATTTGATTCAGAAAATAGCCCAGTTGGTTTGTGAGCAGGAGGTGTTGGTTTGGACAGGTTTGGACACATAAATTTACAATTATTAAGCTGTAAGCCTCAGTAACTCTTAACAGATGAATCTATATAATATCGACTAAACAATGAAGATATTTTGTAGTTTTGGTTCCATTTAGTCCATGCGTGAAGTATCAGAAAACATTGGAACAATTCCCAAAGAGTCAGGAGTCTCCATTTCCACCCCAAGTATACTAGTTTTCTCCCAACAGTTCTCTGTTAAAAATAAAAGAAGCAAAATCTCAGCTGTTGGTAATGTTTTCTCCTTTTACTTGACAGCTACACTGAGGGGTTAATCGTGTATGTAGAAGCCGTTCCTCCCGACCTTCCTTACAAATCTGTCCCACTTCCCCGAAAACACCGCTCCCCTTGGACTCCTCTAGCCCGAGCCGGGCTGCTGCTTTCTGCTGCCTGTAGCCGAGAGCGGTTGTTTTATTTTTAATAATGCCTGTGCACTTTGTGTGTGTGTGTGTGTGTGTGGTGTCTACGACGTGCTTATTTAATAATTGCCAAACTATTTCGACGAGAGTAACTTCCAATTGGTCAACTGGATTGTGACTTTCTTCTTTTGTGGTTTTGTTTTTGTTTTTTCAAATTGCTTTCTGTTAAACATGTCTGTGATTCCCCCCACAGAATATATCTGTATACACTGCCATTTAAAAACTAAAAGGAGTACTTGAAATTAATTGATTTCACGTTTTACTTTTTTTATCTGTTTGTTTTATTGGTTATTCTGCTGCCTAATGACCTTTCTGTTTCCGTAACTGCTGGGAAGCCGCAAGGCCTCCTGCGCTGGTAGCTGGTAGCGAGGTCCCCTGCTGGCTGCTCTGCACTGAGTTTATTATAAACACTTGGGTTCTGAGTAAGTTTTGTTTTAATGTGGCCAACATGATTGTTTCTTTCTACTCTTATCCTAAAAGAAAAGAATCTGTCTGGCATCTTTTAGCTGTACCCTCGTATCTGCCGCTCTAATAAACGTTATATTTTTCCTCAGTGTTGTGTATTTTAAGTGATTTTTCACCTTTCCAAGAAAATTGTCCTGTGTAATATGAATACTTAACTCTTCCATCTTTAGTAATGGGGAATTTTCTGGCCAAATGCTTTTTAAAAATTCTGCCTTCCACCCCCTTTTCAATGATGACATCTTCCCTGTTTCTCACCCTGTGGGGACTCAAGGTCCTGAAAAGTCTGTGTGTCGCGTTTCTCTCCTCCCGCCCCAAGATAAAGAGCTTTCACTGTTTATTGCTGAGTGAACAGAGTGACGAGTTTTCCTTTTCTCCAAAGATTTTCCATTGCTCGGCTAAAGAACCAGGAGTGTCAGTCAGAGAGGGAATCCGGCCTTCATGTTCCTTGCACCATTCTGAGAAACGTCCATTTCTTTCTCTGGAAACTAAACTTACTGGAAACATGAGCTGGGGTGGACGGCTGCATCGGCCTCCGTTTGGGGCCTCTCTTAACCCTGAAGTAAAGACTAGCTAAGGGTCGGAGTTAAACCGTGAAAGTTCCTTATCTGGGATGTACCCTGTAGTGACTCATTGCTCTGAACCCCCGCCCCGCCCCCCCCCCCCAGGCGGTGCAGTTTGCAGCCCTGAGCAAAATGCCCGCCGCTAACCTGCTGCCTTCTTCTCTAACAGAGGCTTTCTCTTCTTCTTTTTGTGTTCTAGATTCCTAAGGTGGTGCGCGCCTGTGCGAGCCTCGGGGGAGCCTTCCCGGGAGAAGCCTTCCCTCGGCCTGGCCTGCTTGTCTCCACAGCCCCTGGCGCCCCCGCGGCCACATCCCCGCGCGCCTGCGGTGCTGGCCTGTCCCCGTCCCCTCTTTGCAGCATGCCCCTGGTGGCCCAGCTCCTCCCACGGCCTGTCCGGCGCCTTGAGGGGGGCCAGGCCTCTCCCCGCACCCCCCACAGCAGGGTCATCCTCACCGCCCCCCGCCCCCGCCCTCGAAGGCCACCAGGAGGGCGGGTCACAGGCGCCCACCCTCCCTCGCTCCTTCCTGGGCCCTCAGTCCACCTGGGCCCGTGCTGGCCGCGCCTTCCGCATTTCACACTGTGCCTTCTGTGGGGACTTAGCCACCGGGCTCCCGGGAGACGGACGGGACGGGACCTGGAGGGTCAGACGCGCGCCAGGTGGACTGAGCTCCCAGCTGTCACTGACGGTCACCCCAGGAAATACCCCCTCCTTTCCCAAGACCATCAGGTGTTCTGCGGTCCTTCCTCATTCTGGGCTGGTGCTCACGCTAAGCGGCGGCCTGCTCGCCTCGGCGCCTGGGGGACACAGGGACACGCGGGAGCCCTGTCTTGGGGCCGGCCTGCCGTCTTGCCTGTGTCCACCTTTCATGAGGAGCACCTCGGCCCGCCCTCCCCAACGTCTCCCTGTCCCTGAGGCTGCGCCCGAGAGCCAGCCTCAGCCCTGCGCCCGCTCCCTGCAGAGCCGCTCTCCTCCTGCCCTGGCCCAGGGCGAGCATCCCAGCATCCCAGCACAGCCAGCACCAAAGCCCCTGTGCCTCTGTGGTCCTTCAGTGCGCCTGCGGCCACCGCTCCTGCATCGTACCACCGCTCTCCAGGTCGTGCGGAACTGACGGAGTTTGCGTCCGGAGCTAAGTTTCCTTCCCCGTGCGGATCTTTGAGGAGAAACGAGGTCGTGTAGCCTGCGGCCCCCACGCCAATTCTTCTTGACGTCTGTGAATCTAAGACCAGGAAGTCCCACAGGAGCCAGAGGGACAGGACGGAGTCGCCAGGTCCTCAGAGTCGGGCCTGTCTGTGTTGGTGGCTCGCCCTGCGTGTGGAGACTGGGAAATCGAGCGCCCTCTCGGCAAACCGGGGCGACCACACCCCGCCCTTCAGGAGCAGCTCGGTGGGCCCTCGGGAACTGGACTCCGCGGCCGACGCGCGGGGTGAGCGGCTGGAGGGGACATGGCTTCAGGGTTAAGAAGCAAGCGAGCACGAGCCCTTCCTCGCTCTTTCTTCCCCAAAAGCGAGGCTAAGCTGGGGGGCTGACCACTGCCGGCTGGAGAGCCTCGGGGCCCCGCGCTGCAACAGGCGACCCTGCTGTGGGCACCCCGTCACAGGAGAGAGCCGGCTCCGCGGGTGGGACGGAGGCTGGCGGCCCGGAGACCGAAGGGCGAGGAGAAGAGGCAGGGCCTCACCCTGTCCCTGCAAACCGGCAGGCGCGTGGCCGGCACGGCGCCGCGCTCCGGGGGGGCTCCTCTGTCAACGGGGTGCACAGGCGACTCCAGGGACTTCTGAACTCCGCCAGGTCAGGCTGGCCGCTCTCCACAAGGATGCTCAAGGGGTTTTTTAAATCTGATTTTAGAACCTCGGGAATGCATGTGTGTCGCATCTTTCCTGTTATGGGTCCGAGTAGATTAGTTTCTTGCAGCATAGGGGAAAGGTACAAGCTGTAGCGATTTGTTGAGTGTCTGTCACATCCAACATAGGATATGCTTGTATCCTCGAGTCCCTGCGTCCTTTTTTAACCTTCTGTACCACCTGTGTCCAAAAAGGAATGGATGACAAGTGCTTTCAGATGTGTGACCTTGGCGTCTGCTTCCCGCCCGACTGTGTGGCGCGTGGGGACGGCAGCGCTGTCCAGGCTGGGCCTACTAGGGCAGATAAGTTGCCCTGTGGTGGTCGGGCACGTCACTCACTCTGGGATCCTGCCGTGAGACCCTGTGCACGTTGCTACGGAGCCGCCGTGTGGGGTAGGCGCGTGGGCTCCTCCTCCCCGCCCTGGCCACGGCCTGTCATTTCTCTGCCAATGCTAGAATGTTGTTGTGTCGCGAGATGACTCGTTTTAAAAGACCCTGCCCTGAAAATGACTTAAAAGCAAGATGAAAAGAGAGGAGCTTGTCATTTACCCAGTTTTTCCACTGCAGGGTGGGAGACAATGAAAAGGCCTGGGAAGCGGGAGTGGGATTTCCCTTTGGGTTTTTATCACGCTGGTCTTGGAGATGAGCCTGCAGCTCGTCTGACCAGCATAGCACAAGGGCCTCCGATGCCTTGTGGTAACATCTGTGACTACAGAAGAAAGTTTACACAACATAAAAGGGTTATGTTAATACTGAGTATTTTTCCAGAAGTTTTGGTTTCATGTCTCGTATTGGCTCTGCCTGCTGTGCTTATGTCATCCCAAAACTACTTTTAAAAAAAAAGATCCCAAATTCCATTTTAACCTGATGTTGAGCACCTTTCAGCTGTTTGTGTGTGTTGCACTAACCCGGACTTTGGAGGTATTCCACCGTTGTGAAGGCCCGTCGCCACCGTGAAGGTCCTGGGATGGCCCGTTTGTCTCTGGAGATGGAATTAAACCAAATAAAGTGCTTCCATTGGAAGGCTTCTGTTGACCTTGTAACTATATGTTCATCCTCTAAACGTTAAATAAAAGTATAACTTCGGCACAGCGTCATGGGACTGTTTTGTTGCATGAAGAGGCGACCAGCCGTGCAAGCAGCCTGGTGTTGTCACAAGTCCCTTGGGCTGGAGACCTGGACAGCCCTAAATGCCAGCCCCAGCCACTGAGGGGAAGGCGGCGGACACTGATGGGACAGTCGGGTGCAAGGGTTTGGGGAGGCTCCTTTTCTTGGCATGGAGATTCAGCTGGTGGCCCCTCTAGCCTTTCAGGGGACACAGTTGCTCGGGCAGGGGCGGGCGAGGTGGTGGAATGCGGGCACGCCTGAGTTCCATGGGCGACCTGGTGTCACCAGCGCTCAAGCCCATGCTCTTGGTAGCTCTGTTGGAACCACCAGGGTCTGTGAAGCTGCGGGCAGCTCGGAGTGGGTTTGGGACAATTATCAAGGGCGGGCCGGCACCCGCAGGGCGTGTGCTACTAGTAGGAGGCTGTTTCCACAACCAGGTTTGAGAATCTCACCCCAGCCTTTTGGGGGAAGATACGATGGTTTGTGCCCACGCTGTTTTAGGAAGACAGTTCTGCAGGGAATGCAACGTTAGCAGCTACAGCAAGCGCGGGCAGGGCAGCCCTGCTGGGCCAAGGTCAACACTGAGGCTGGGCGGTGCCTCCTCCCGCAGGTGCACACAACCCCTTCTCGAGCACCTGGGGAGGAGGGGCTGGGCCGCAGCTGCTGGTCCTCAGCAAGAGCTGGCGTGGCGCCTAGGGCAAGGTCAGTCTATCATCGCACTAACTGGAACCTCCTGTCTAGGTTGTCAGCATGTTCTTTCTGGACAGCCGTGGGCAGGAGGTGGGGTGTTCCCAACTGTCTCCCCGGGGCCGGCCTTCTGCGAAGAGCCTCACCCTCACGCTGAGGCGCCTGCAGCTGCGTTTGCCCATTTGGGCCTGTGTTCCTCATAGCTTGGGAAGAGTGGAGGCCACTAGGCGATGTGTTCCCACACGATTCCTTTTGGGGGGCACTGAGGAAGCCTCTTGAAGCCATAGTTTCAAACAGCAGGGCACCCCTGACTGAGAGGCTCTGGAGAGGCACAGACCTGTGGGCCAGGCTCTTCCGGTAGGTCAGGAAATACCAGCCCGCCCGGCCGCCCCCGCCACCCCCGCCTGCCCTGGGCGCGCCGGGCCTGCGCGGCGGTTTGTCCGCAGGGGCAGCGGCGCCCCCTCGTGGTAGGAGGAGGCAGAGCGCGGAGGGGAGAGTGAGGAGGACCCCAGGAATGAAACGGAAGGGGTCAGAGGCCGGGGGTTCAGGTATGCCCCTCCCTTTTGTTTTTATTAAAGCAAGAGATTCTGAGACTTTGCAGTCCATCAGACAGCCTGGAAATGGAACTCTGAATTGCTGCTGCCAAAGACGGACGGTGGGGGGAGAGAGCAGGGCCCAAGCAGCGACCCCGCCTAGAGGAGGCCTTGTCCCTGGCCCCGTGCCCTTTTCCCCGGGAAGGGCAGGGGTGAGCTGTGTGGCCAGCACCCTCTGAGACCCGGGATGAATCCGTGAGGGCTGCCCGCTGGCACTCGGCACCCTCCGCGCGTCAGGAAAGTTGCACCAAACCAAGCGCCCATTAGGCCTTGATTTAAACACCTCTCCATCCAGACGGCATGTGAGTGACATCAGCCGGGGACACCTCTGGGCCACAAAAGGTACGGAAGCACGGAAAGGCCCCCAAGTACCTTTGTCCTCAGTGCTAAGGGGCCAAAAGCCGTGGGGAGAAACGCTCACTGGGATCCACCCTCCCCGGCTGGGGAGCAGGAAGGATCCTCTCTGCCCAGGCACCCTCGGGGCCCAGCCCCAGGACAGGCTCGGGGTTAGCGGGGCCCTGCCGTCCTTCAAACCCCCTCCGGTTGCAGCTCTGGGCTGGTCGCTGGGGTCAGATCAAAGGCGGCCACATCCCTGAGACTGCTTTCCAGAACATAATTTGCCCACGTTTGCTGCTCTTTCACAGCCTTCCCCACAGGCGTTAATTTCTTCTGCGCTGGAGCTGCCTATCGCCCCAGGCTGAGGAGGGAGGATGGCCTGATTAAGGCCAGGAGCTGGAGGCTGCAGCGAGCTCTGATCACGCCACTGCACTCTAGCCTGGGCGACACAGCAAGATAGTCTCTCTTAAAAAAAGGAAATTTCCTCCGCACCCATCTCGCCCTGGCTGCAGCAAACAAGTTTGTGCATCAGTGGTGAAGCTGTAGCAGGGACCAGCCAGAGGGAGGTGCGACCCCCAAAGCCCGCTCAGAACGAGGCAGCGTGAGATTCTTGGGAATGATTTGCGTGGCACTGACTTTGCACGAAAACCAAGGTAGGAGACCACTCTTCCCGGGCAGCTGCACCTTGCAAATGCATTTTCCGGGGCAGGTTTGTGAGAACCACAAGCAGGCGGCAGCTTGGCTGCAGATGCCCCCACGCTGCAGGGTGGCTTCCCGGCTGCTCACGGCTGGCGCCATGCCCAGCCACAGAGCAGCGCACGGGGACAGAGCGTTTCCTGCCCTGCTTGTCTGAGGTGACCCACCAGACTCCAGCGCCTAACTCTGATTGAGGCCTAGAAGCCAGGTGTCTCAGGTATACGGAGACACTGAGACAGATCGGGCCCTATTTCTGTCCCACCTTCCCGCAGTGCAAGAAATGTCTCCAAACCTGCGAAATAAATCCTCCAGACAAAATTCATTCTCATCCTCCGTGTTAAACAAGAAAGTCAGTCACAAAACATGCACCATGGCACTTCATATGTATATAACCTTCAAATGTGAGCGAAGCTAAAAATACTGCGTAGAGACACACGCGTAATGTAACTAAGAGGGCTGAGTGACTCGCGGGCAAGGAGACAGCTCCGGGCGGGGCAAGGGGCAGACTGACCCGGAGGGCCCCGGGGGCAGGCCCTTGTCACTCAGCGTTTCATTCTTTCTGTTGAACATGTTTCTCTGTGCTCGTATCTGATGGCATTTTACAAGTGTTTTTAACGTAATGCCTAAAACCTCAAATTCTTCTGCCCTGCAAAAAAAGCCCGAAGAGTAAAAACCCAATGAAAAAGGCAGGACTAGAGACGCCGGCGTCCGGGCGCCCCCAGCGCTGACGGCAGAGGCTGCGGTGAGGGAAGGGCGGCCCCCACCAGGAGCCCAGGGCCTGGGAGGGACGCAGCCACCTGTCTGGGAGGCCAGTGGGGGCCAGCCTGGGTGGTGTGCTGGCTTCAGCCATGGCCCACACCTGGCCCTGCTCCTCTGGGCAGGAGCTGGTTCCAGGAAAGCCAAGGTGCCAACGGGTGTCAAAGGTGGCCTGGCCTCCCCGTGCCCGGGCCTCCTGGTGCCCCAGCCTCGGCAGCCTCCATCCAGACGGGCCCTGGCTTCAGGAAGCCCTGTGCAGAGCCCCTCCCGCGCCGGTCATTTGTGACACGGCCAACCACGGCTCCACAGACCTGTGAGCACAGAAGACCCTTATCCTGCCCCCGCCCACGGTGGGGGAGCCTCACTTTTCCCTCCGAGACAGTCGACTGCAGTGCGCACAGAGGCAACAGTGCGGGCTGCAGGGGCGCGTCTGTGTTTATTATGACATTCTGAGCACAGGCTGGACCTCGCACACCTGGGGCAGCCGCAACCTGCACGGGGGGGGGGGGGGGGGGGGGACAGTGCAACAGGCACCGCACGAAGGCCACAGCAGTCTGGGGGCTTGGCTCCAGGACCCCTTCCCCACCCACAAGGTGAGGACCTCGCCCTGGGGGCTGGGACACCACTGGGAACAGGCCTCAGGCTTGGAGTGCTCAGCAGGTCCCAGAGTGGCGCTCCCAAGGACCTGCTTGTGGGAGCTGTCCAGGTGGCCTCGGCCCCCAGGGCGGCCACGTGGGGCGGAAGGGAAGCGTCTTCTCCAGCATCAGCTGCGGGAAAGCTGCGTCAGCAGCAAACGCCAACAGTGTGAGGTATTTCTGTGTCACCATCCGGGCCCTGGTGGGGGCTTGGCAAACAGTCCACGTGAGAGGTCTGCTGAGCTGCGAGGCAGATGACAGCAGTGACGGGCCCAGCTGCCTCCAAAACGTCCCCGACTGATAATCCAGCCACTTGCGTTCCAGTCACCGAGTCCAGAGTCTTAGTCTGCAGGGAAGCGCAAGTGCCCAGGATGTCAGGAGCCTTTCTGGTGACGAGCAGGAGATGCTGGGGTGAAGCGGGGCCACCAGGAAGGACAAGCGAGAGCCCCTCACTGCCCGGAGCTTTCAGCTTTCGTGCTCCGTGCCAGCTCCGACCGCCCCCTCTGCACATCTTTGGGGACGACGCCTGCAAACCAGCAGCAACTCTGTCCCAGGTCACAGCCTCTGACCGAGGGTGGCATCGGGCTCCAGGATCCAAAGCTGGGCCCTAGCTTGCAAGAGGGCAGGTTTGGGGTACACAATGGTGACAGTGACTGATGTGGGCGCTGCCAGGACAAAGACCCAAATAAATGTTACTGGTCTTGGTCCTTTAGACGAGCCTGAAGTGAGCACGTTTCCCAGCGACAGCATGACTCTGGCCAAGCCGACCTGCCCGTGGTCTCCGCACCGGGCCTGGAGAGGCGGATCTGCGGTGCACACACACCCTGCGCAAGGTGCCGCAGGGCCTATGGGAGCACCCGGCACGCAGCTGCCACGCCCAGGCTTCCTCCCAGCCTCTGGAAGGTGTGTTCCGGGACAGGCTCTTTGGACACTCAAGGGGACAGAGGAGGGAGGAGAGGACCCCCTGGAGGAGCGCGGGCAGGACACGTACAGGCTGACCCGCAAGTCATATGGCGCGGGTCTCGGCTTCGATCTTTTGCTCCCCATGCAAGCTCTCGGGGTCCTGCAGCTGGGCCACGGTCTGCCGGATGGCAATCTCGGGGCCACCGCCATACAGGTTGTTCAGGTAGGTCCAGGTCTCCTCAGAAATCTGCCCGTAGTCAGCTCCTGCGGGGCAGAGGTGGCGCAGCTGGGCAGGGGGCTCCAGAGTGCCAGGCCCCAAAGGGGTGGGAGGGCAACCAAGGGCATCTATGCAAAGCCGTCAAATGGAAGTCTCAGAACTTTCCAGAAACATTCGTTTTGCCTTAGAGGCCCCAGAGGCCCCAACTGTGGCAGTGTCCCTTGTTTCCCAGGGTTGGGGTTGACAAAGGGCAGGGCAGACAAAGCCAGCAGCTGGTGGAAAAGGCAGGGTGGGGTGAGGGGCCTGGACTCGCAGCCTGACTCTGGGACAGGCGGGGACGAGGCTGCTCCCCGGCAGCCGGAAGGGCAGAGGGAGCCCGCGGGGCCAGGGCTAGGGCCGTGAGGCTCACCTTGCTTCAGCTGGACATGGCCGCTGCCTTTGGCATGCGCGATCCTGCTGTTGTCAATGGGCCCAGGGGGCTCTGGAACAGACACGGCTCGGGCTCAGCGCCTCTGGCCCTCCTCCCCTCCCAAGGCAGAGCCTTCTCAGGTGAGACGCCAGCACTCGTGGGCCAGAGGCTGCCCCAGGCCCTGGATCAGCACCAATTCTTTAACAAGGTGGCACCTGGGCACCACACGCTCAAGTGGGAGGGGCTCGAGGCACCCTTGGACCCCCCAGAGGGAATTTCTAGGACACACATGACAGTTTCAGGCCCCAGTGTGTTGCAGTGGGAGCCAGTGGCAAGTGGCAATGTCCTCATCTGACACAGCTGCCCTCGCTGAGCCCCTTCCCGGCACCCCACTGTCCCGCTTAATCGTCAGCAACTGCATCCTGGTCGGCTCGTGCATGCGCATCTGTCAACGTCCTGCGAGCGGAACCCGCCAGCTCTGCCCGCCCTGCCGGCCCCCAAGGCCCAGTCTGGAAGCCAAGTGTGGGGTTTGAGAGTAGCCATGGGCGGCCAAGGCTCGGCTCTGCTGCTCTTGGCTGGGGACTTGGGGGTCCCTTGTGATGAGGCCTGTTTCCACCTCTGTCAATCCAAGGGGTCAGATGACACAGCCCAAGTCACTTCCTGAGAGTCTGAAACCACCTGTCAACTAAAACCTACAATCTAGGGCAAGGAATCCCCTAGGAAAGGCCCCGAGACCACCGTAGCCCGCCCTGGGCACCTGCAGGGAGCGGAGACGGAGGGACGGGGCAGATGACGAGGAACGGCCTCTCATCATCCCGGCACAGGCTCCGCGGCGCCCGGTGGTCCCACCCCACCTCGGGGTGGAGGAGCACCCACACGTTCTGCTCGGCCCTGCAGGGGCGCAGGCCCCAGGCACCCAGAGAGGACCCAAGAGCCCCTCACCCCACCCCCCATCTTCCAGCACGAGGCCTCCCGGGGGTGGGCGCCAGGCCCAGCCAACTCACCGCTGTCCTTGCCCTTGACGAAGGCCTCCCACTCACGGAACCACTGCATGCTGATGCAGTAGATGACGCCTGGGGACTCCTCGGCCTGGAACGCCTTGTTCAGCTGCACAGGGCCGAGCGGAAGGGGACAGGGCCGGGTCAGCCTCTCCCTTGCCCTCAGCATGCATTTCCCAAGGATCCCACCCCAATCCCTCACCGCTGGCTCCCACAAGAACATCTGACTCTCAAAGTAGAAAACTTAGCGCTCCCAGACACCTTCACGGAAAACGAAGGATCCCACCGCTACAGCACTGCTGGAGACACTCTGTGAATCTTTCTGACAACTGTTTAAACCCAAGTGAGGCCACATGATAGATGGCATCTCCCCCACTTACGAGAACGAGCCATTTGCTCATGTTACTGACTATTTGCACGGGGTTTCCCGACGCCCACAGAGCGCAGGCCCCGTGGCGCCTGCCAGCAGCATCCCGGCCTCCACCCTCTGCCCCGCCCATCTCGGGCAGGAGACACGAGCTTGGCTCGGGCCGAAAGTCCAGGTCCGGGGGCTGAACAGATGGTCTGGGGGCCTGGCCTCTGCAAAGGCCCCACAGGCCCCTCGGCCCACCCGCCCGCCCGCCCGCCCGCCCGCCCGCCCGCCCGCTCCCCTCCACAGTAGCGACAGGCCCCGTGAGAGCAGCACCGCAGGGAGGGCGTAAGCCCGGGAGCCGCGTCCTCAAACATGGCTTCTGCCACAGAAATCCTCCCCCCAATGGGGTCGCACCGAGCCCTGTCACGTAACTTGCTGTCTTCACTCACAGCTTATCCTGGGCACCTTCCCACACCCATCGGTAGAGCCCAGTGGTTCTCAACTAGGGCGACTCTACCCCCCAAGGGGACCCTTGGCAATGTCTAGAGGTCATTTTGGTTGTCACTGGCATCTAGTGGGTAGGGTAGTTATTTAGCAGGGACACTGCTAAATAACCTATAACACGGGACAGCCCACAATAAGGAATTACTAGCCTAGAATAACGGAGCCAAGGTTGAGGACCGGACACATCCACTCTGTTCCTTCCCTAGGTGCCAAGTGATGGCCTTCACTTGCCAAACCCAGGAAAAGTCCTCTTAAACATCTGAGTCTACTCGCCTACAGATCATGTGTTCCAAACATAGTCTGACTGCTCAGAGCTCTTTTGTCCTCAAGTCCCCACATGTCCCCAAAAGCCGCCCTCCCGTGTGCACCTTGATGAAGGTGTCGATCTCTGTCCTCCTGCGCTTGGCCAGCGCCTCGATCTCCACCTGGCAGATGGAGCACACGTATAGGTGGTTCACGGCAGGGCCGCCCCCGAACCTGCACCCAGGGCGGGAGGGAGAGAAACAAGCCCTGAAGGGAGGCCCTCGAGGGGAGGCGGCAGGACTGGAGAGCGATCCCCACCCTCCACTTGGCAGCCGCTCCTGCCCCACCGTCAGCGCCCTTCGGGCCTGTGTGCTGCTTGCCTGTCGTCCTCACGAGGCCGTGCGCTCACAGAGCTGCACGGGGCCCAGCAGGGCACCTGCTGCGTGGCTGGAGGACAGACAGTGCTCTCGCCACATCTGCTGGCCACTGGGCAGAGCCGTGCTGGCTGAGAGCTGCCCCGCCAGACCCTGAGCACAACATCACAGGGAGGCTGCAGGTAGGTAAGTGTCCCAAGCCTGGAGGACCCCCACAGGATTTGGGGGCGCATCTCCCAGAGGGTCTGACCCACTCACTGGCAGCTGGGCTGGGAGAAGGCTGCTCCTGACTTGCAACTGGGTGCAGCAGGGCCACTCTGGGGAGATGCAGTCGGCCCCCTCCAGCCTGTATGACCACATGCTCGGCTGTGACAGACCCCACCCCCAGCTGCAGAGTGACCCAGGCCTGGGTTGGTGCGTGATGGGAGAGCCCTTGGTCTTGACAGACTTCAACCTGGAAGCCCCCAGGCTAGAGCAGCTGCCCCATCCTGCAGCCCAAGCCAACAGCCACCTGAGCCAGGCATGAGGTAGAGGAGAGAGGCCTGGCCCCTGCCAGCCCCTGCCCTGCAGCCAGCGCCCCAGGCTTTCCGTGCAAAAGGCTAATACTCGCATTTCCTGTTCCTCATGACTACAAGGATCCTATTGGATTCCCACAAGCGACATGTCTTTTCCACGAGACACCTGGAGGCAGGGGCTGCCTCTGCCCGAGGGGAGACCTCTCGGGCTCCTGGCGGCATTCCTCTCTGCCCCTTCCCCGCGCAGCTGGGCCCCGGCCAGGACTGACAAGGGCTGGCCTCGCGGGCACCTTACCTGTTGTAGAGGTGCTCCCAGACGTTCTGCGGCAGGATGACAACCAGGTCGTCGATGTAGTGGTATTTGTTGGGTGGGATGCCTGGGGAGGGAGCACAGCAGGGAGGGCTGGGGCTTGCATGGTCCCACGCCTGCCATGCGCCCCCACGGGAAGGCCGCCTCACCTCCGTGGGAGCAGAGGAAGGTCTGGTTGGTGATGGGCCCCGGCTCAGCGAAGGTGTTGAACTTGTTGAGCCACTCTCGGGACACGTAGAACCGCAGCAGGCTGGGCTCCCGCATGGCAGCCAGGGACACCACTTGCTGCCGCTCACGCACCGCCTCCTCGCTGCTCTTCCTGGGGTGGGAGCAGCCGCTGTGCCAAGGTCGCTGCCCACCCCAGTGTACCCGCCCAGCACTGCCCAGCACCTCTTGAACGCCCTGGTGACTGTCCCTGCCCTGTGTCCTGGGACCCCACAGAAGGCCCAACCCTGCCTCCTTGGGTTCCCCACAGTAGCCAGAGGGCTCTTTCTTAAAAACCCAAATCCGTACTCCACCCTCAGCTCAAACCCTTCTGGGCCCCTCTACCCCAACATGTGGGGGAATGTCCTAAAAACAGTGGCAGGACGTCCAGGCCCACAGGTCCCAGGGGACAGGGGCAGCTGCTGTCCCTGGCAGACCTGCCCAGCACCCACCTGTAGAAGAGCACGTAGCCCTCGACGTTCTGCACCACCGTCTCGTGGACCTCGGTGACGTACTGGTCGTCGAACTCGTACCACTGCCCATTGATCACGTTCTGGCAGTAGGCGATGTAGTGCCCACCTGCGGCGCAGAGCAGGCACGTTACAGGGACCCTGGGAGGTGGGGAGGGCGGGGGAGGAGGTGCCACTCACTGCCTGCTGTGCCGTGGTGGCAGATGACTGAGAGGAGGTCGTAGGTGGTAATCTGGGACGTGCACTCCTTGGCCAGGAAGGGGCGCAGGTCGAGCCCCTCGAGGGGGAAGGAGACATGGCTGTTGATCTTGAACGAGTACGTCACCTCATGCCGAAAGCGCTTCAGGTGGACGCACAGGATCTGCGGGGAGGAGGGGAGGTGCCGGTCACGCCAGGGTCACCTGGTGGAAACGAACCCTGGCACTTGAAGCCTGGCACAGAGGCCAGCTGACCCCATGAGGACAAAAGAATTCCATGTGGGAGCCACGCCAGGCTCACTATAAACCACACGGATCACTTTCAGGCTCCACTGCTGAGAGGGACCATCCCTGCTAGGAGCAGGAACCGCGCCTGTCTTACGTGAGGCGGCACCTCAGCAGCCCCACACCTGCCTCCCGGTGGGTCCTCACAAGACATGCTGAGCCCACGTCGAGAGGGCACCGAGTACAAATTGAAAAACACCCTCTGCCACCCTTCCCAAGAGGTCTCTCAGCCAAAGCCACAGACCCTCCTTGGGCCCCTTAGGGTGGCAGCTCTGGAGTGGTGAGGGGGCGGCACCACCAGCCGCCCAGTTTGGCGCCGTGAGACGTTGGCATGGAGGAGCCCTACGGGCCCCCACTCACCTCGGGCAGCCGCAGGACTTTGCAGTACTTCACCCCGTTCCGCAGCCTGGGGAGGGAGCGCGGGCAAGGCTCAGCGTCGGTGAGGGGCGCCGGGGCTGGGAGCAGCCCTCCCGCCCAGGCACTGCTAGAGGTCCAACCGTGCTCTCTGGGGTAACCCAGGGGAGACATGGGAAAACCCCGAACGCACACTCACTTCTTGCACCGCTCACAGCTGTACATGTTGTCACCTGGGGCGGTAACACAAAGGGTCAAAAGTTAGCAGGGAAGGGAAATGGGGTGCAGAAAAAGCAAATATAATGATCTAAGCTTAAGGAATGAAACCCAAAAGGTACAGGAGGGAAGGCCTGGGCTGGAACCCCAAAGACAGAATCCATAAAAAGGAAAAAATAGATATATTTAATCCTACAAACACTTCAATGCTTGTACAGATATCACCAAAACAAAACTAAAAGACAAAAGGCAAAATGGAAGGGAAATGCAACATCGAAGACAAAAAAGTATTAACCACTTCGGTACGAGCATCGACTATAGTCGACAGCCACAGATGAACGCGCACAGCCGAGCGTCAACTATAGTTGACAGCCACAGATGAACACGCACAGCCGAGCGACGACTTTAGGCGACAGCCGTGATAATGACTTTTCTAATTTTTCATTTATCAAAATAAAATTGTAAACATTTAAAATTAACGTAATGAAAACATATATGTATATGTTACCTATTCTGATTTACAAGTAAAGCTGCCTGTAAAGTAAAACAAGCTTTAAAGCTTTCCTCATCACACAAGAGCAAAACAGATTTGTCGTCAATGCACAGCACAAGCTATCGTGCGGACTATGAATGCTGGCTGTGGGCAAGGTTTCGCTGCTGGTGAGCGCCATACTGAAGTGGTTAATATCCTTTTTTTTTTTTTTTTTTTTAAAAACAGGGTTTTGCTCTGCCGCCCAGGCTAGAGCACAATAGTATGATCATAGCTCACTGCAGCCTCAGACTCCTGGGCTCAAGTGATCCTCCTGCCCCAGCCTGCCAAAGTGCTGAGATTACAGGTGTGGCCGCCACATGTGACCCAAATCTTACTGTATAAAGAGTTTCCCCTTACCTCTAGCTACAAAAATTAAACTCAAAGTGGATCAAAGATCTAAATGTAAGAGTTAAAGCTATAAAATTCTTAGGACAAATCAGAGAAAAGCTTCATGACATTGGATTTGGCAATGATTTCTTGGATATAAACACCAAAAGCACAGGCTACAAAAGCGAAAGTAGATAAACTAGATGACATCAAAATCTAAAACTCTGTGACTCAAAGGACACAACTGACAGAATGAAAAGCAACCTACAGAATGGGGAGCACATTTACAAATTGTGTATCTGATAAGGTGTCACTATCTAGACTACATAAAGAACTCCTGCAACCCAAACACAAAAATAACCTGATCACAAAGGATTTGAAATAGACATTATTCCAAAGGTGTACGAACGGCCGACGTGCACATGGAAAGGTGTTCAACAGGACTGTGAGTTAGGGAACTGACAATCAAAGCGGCGATGACACGCCCCCTCACGCCCATCAGGATGGCTACTGCCCAATAACTCCCAGCACACAGCAACCGTTGATGAGGTCGGGGTAAACTGGAACCCTGTACACTGTCAGCAGGATCGCAAGGTGGGGCGGCCACTGTGGAAGGTGGTATGGTGGTTCCTCAAGAATTAAAGACAGAACTGCCACGGGACCTTAAAACTCCAGGTCTTGGTATAAACCACAGGGCTGAGAGGAGAGATATTTACACACTCGTGTTCACAGCAGCATCGTTCACAACAGCTAAAACGTGCAAGCGACCTAAGGTGTCGGCTGATGGACGGCGTGCAGACAAAATGTGGTACAGCCATACAATAGAATATTATCCAGCTTAAAAAACAAAATTCTGACACATGCTACAATGTGGATAAACCTTGAGGACATCATACTCAGTAAAAGAAGTCATAAAAAGACAAGTATTGCATGGTCCCACTCCCATGAGGCATCTGGGGTAGCCAAAGTCACAGAGACATAGCAGAATGATGGGTGCCTGGGAGGAGGGGAGGGGAAAGTAGGCAGCTGTTTAACAGATACAAAGTTTCAGTTTTGTAAGATGAAAAAGTTCTGGAGATGGATGGTGCTCAGGGTTGCACAACAATGTGGATGTACTTGATGTCACAGAACCATACACATCATATGTTAAAAATAACATGAAAAATTGACTGGGCATGGTGGCTCACGCCTGTAATCCTAGCACTCTGGGAGGCCGAGGCGGGAGGATCACTCAAGGTCAGGAGTTCAAAACCAGACACGAGCGAGACCCCATCTCTACCAAAAATAGAAAAAATTAGCCGGGCATAGAGGTGGCGCCTGTAGTCCCCGCTACTTGGGAGGCTGAGGCAGGAGGATTGCTTGAGCCCAGGAGTTTGAGGTTGCTGTGAGCTAGGCTGACGCCACAGCACTCTAACCTGGGTGACAGAGCGAGACTCCGTCTCAAAAAAAAGAAAAAAGAAAAGAAATACAAACAGTCACTAAACTTAACAAAAAGTGTTAAACTCAGCAATAATCAAGGAACGCAAAATTTAAGCACATAATTTTTATCCACCAAATTGGTAAAAAAATAAAAATAGTTTAACACCCAAGAATCACCAGGCAGTGGGACTGGGAGAACACAAAGTCCCAGCCTGGCAGGCAGCAGGAGTGAGAATCTAACTCTGGAAGCAAAGTCCAGTTGAGCATGCTACAAGCCCTGGGCTGCACACTTGCCTGCACGTGGCCCCCCAGGACACCCCTCCAACACCAGCCAGGCCACTCACCCTTCAGCTCATCAGCGGCGAAGAAGGCGGCGAGGCAGTCTTCCAGAGTGACGACAGGCCCCCAAAACCAGCTGGGGGTACAGGACACCACAAACCTACAGAGACAGAAAAGGGAGCCAGGTGCTGCCAGGGCTGTTCAGGTCTGAGCCCCAAAAGGACCCTGAAGGCCCAGAAAGGTAGCCTGGCATGGGGGGTGGGGGCAGAGGCCTGGACCAAACAACTCTGTGTCTTTGGGCGAGTGACGTCCCCTTTCCCTGACCCTGGACTTGCCACCTGTGACAGCAGGCCTCTGGCATCAGGCAGGCAAGGCAGCCCCTAGAAGCTTCAGCTGCCCTTCCATAGGCCAGGCCTGCATCTTGCTGCTGCCCTCCTTCTGCCCGCCACATGGTCACCTCCCCACTGTCACTGCCCTTCAGCTCCGAGGGACCATCCAATCCTGGCCTCCCCAAAACGGCCAAGGAGTCCCAGCCCTGACATTTAGTAAACTCCCACCCAGCTTCGCCTCCAGCTCCTCCAGACTCTTCCTGGACCCTGAAAACACTGGGATTTCACTGCGTAGTCTGTCTCCAGCCCAGGAAAGCCAAGAGAGGCCCCAGCTCATGTCCCCAGCTGGCAGGAGGCGTGTCCCCAGAAGGCGTGCGTACCGGCGGATATACTCCATGATGAAGGCCAGCCAGCCCTGGGCAGCATAGCTGTCCCCACAGGTTCCCGGCTTGGCCGGCACATTCTGGTAGATGGCAGAGTGGAGTTTGGCCAGGTCCTCCTTGCCAGGAATGGGCAGTGACAGGTCCTGGAATGTCTCCACTGTGGTGGACACCTGTGAGGTTGAAGGTCAGCTTGGTACCCACCTTCTGGCAGCGCCTGGACTCCAAACCCCAGCCGGCAGGTGAGGGTCAGGAGCGCCTGTTCCCCAGGCCCCAGACACAGGAGCCCACACCAGGGCCCTTCCTGGAGAAAGGCAGGAGAACCGACTGAGAGCTCAGCCCACCCCGACCAGAGCAAGGGCCACTGGGCTGCTGGCTGCCCGGTCTGGCTCTCCCCATCCTTGGGGCACCCACCCGGTCACAGGTGAGACACTGCACGAGGCTGAGGATGGAGCCGTCGAAGATGTCCGAGATGACGCTGCGGTAGCGCTGCTCCTTCCGCCTCCGGCTGCCAGAGCTCATGACCTGGGCTGGGGACACAGCACAGGACTAGGCCCAGCCTCCAGCCACCTGGCTAGGGTAAGGCACAGGCACTGGGGTGTCTATAAATGGGGTTCCCCCACTCGTGTCCCAGAGTGCTACAGGGTTCAGAGATGACACATGAGTACACGGCACAGCCTCTGGCAACAGGTGCTCCAAGACAGCAGCCACAGGCGTGGCTCACACCCCCAGCCCTGGATGGCCTTCCCTCCCGGCCGCTCCCGAACCTTTCTTCAGAATATAGGACGGCCCCATCCTCACGGGGCTGGCACGAGGAGGGCTGCTGGACAGCTTGGCGTGGCCCTCGTGGTGGACGGGGCTGCAGGGGCGGGAGGAGCTGCGCAGGTGGGCATCATTGTCCGGCTCTGGGGGCAGAGAGGGGACTCTGCTGCGCCAGGGCATCTAGGCCGGGGTCCCCACACAGCTCCATGGCCTTGGCAGGAAGAGGACCTGCTAGCACCTCCTAACAGGATGAAGGCTGAACCCAACATGTCTCCTCTGTCCTGTGCCTGCCCCTGGCCCCAACAGACACTCCAGAACAGAGCTGTCCTTTCTGTTTCCAACTGACAGCTTAGGACGCCAGGGGGGGGCTGTGGATCAGCCACGTGAACCTGGTCATGCCGGCCGCTCTGTGGCTTACTTCCCACCTGCGAGCTGGGTCCGGTGGAAGAACCCACCCCCCAGGTGGGCTACCGCGTGTCGGTGCGTGGCACACAGGAGGGACTAGGCAGAGAAGCTGTGATTTCTCCCAGCAGCCCTTGACCACCTGATACCTGGCGTTCGGCAGGGGCTCGTGGACGGTGGTGATGGTGGCTGTGCCTCTGGGGGCTGGTCGTCAAGGGCAGCCATGGCCGTGTCCACATCGGCGTCCTCATCCACTTGCTCTGAGCTGGTGCGCTGCTGGCCCCAGGAGAACTTGCGGTCCTTCATCCGCTCCTTCTCGGAGATGGCGCGGCCCGCCTCGTCTGGGATCAGCAGCTCCGTCTCGGCCTGCGAGCCACCCCCGCCACGCCCCTGCCCGTCACCCTCACCCCGGTCGCTGCTCGAGTCACAGGACAGGAACTCGTCCTCTGACGGGCTCCGGTCGCCCTCCCGCTTCTCATCCGTGTCACTCGAGTCTGAGTCCCGAGCCTCTGTCAGTGTTGCCGCGGCCACCACCGGCTCTTTGAGCTCCTCATGCAGCTGGTCCATCAGGCAGCGCAGGAACTCCTGGGTGTCCTGGAACCAGGTGCTGCGTCAGCAGGCCTTGCCCGGGGGATGGGAGGAACCAGCCTCAAGCGCCCGCTGCTCCTGCTGGAGGACCCAGCCTCTTCCTAGTGGGTGCGCATGGGGACGGGCTGCTCCACCCCCCACAGCAGCCTCCGAGGACAGTCTGTCCTGACGCCATTCTGCTGAGGACACTGAGGCTCAGAGAGGCTAAGGGACTCCTCCCAGGGCACACAGCTGTAAAGCGGGAGGGCTAGATGTGCACCTGGGTCCATCTGACTCCCTGGGCTCTGCTCTGAATCACCTACAACTGCTGTGAGCTGAGCGTAGGAGAGAGGGAGGTCTCACATTCAGCCTGAGAGTCACCCTGCTCCCTAAAGGGAAGGATGAGGGAGCGTGACACTAACCAGGAAGGCTCAGCCAAGTCCCACGCCAAAGGACGCCACCCACAGGCCAGGCCACCTCCATTATCCACCCTTCCTCTGCCTCCCGCTTCTCTCCCAGTCTGTCTGTCAGCCCCTATGTACCTCTCTTGTCCCCCTCAGCCTGTGTGCCTGAATCTTCCCTGCGACACCGTGGCCTGAGTACAGGCCTGGAGGCAGCTCTCACCTCCCCAGACCTGAGTATGACTTGGACTAAGCTGCCTCTGCAGGCTTGGCTGGGTGTCAAATCACAGTGGTGACAGTATTATTCTGACCACTCTGTGACTGGGCCACCAGCCCAGCAGGAAGCCAGGCCAGCAGGCACCTTCTGCAAGGTCAGAACGTGGCGATGGTGCCAACTCGGACATCTGGAGGCACCTGTGGTGGTGGCAGGCCACAAAGGAGGATCTGGGTTCCAAGGCCAGCTCAGCCCCTGTCAGAAGCAGGCCCCAGCCCAAGTCCTGATGGGGGGCGTCAGGCGGCCCCCAGAGCCAACCTCGAGTCACGGCTAGAGCGCAGCCCAGTTCTCGTGGAGGAACGGCAGGGCTCAGGATGTGTTTCCAGGGGCAAAGTATCAGGTGCCAAGATCAGAGGAACTGAGCACCAGCTATGCTGCAGCAGGGAGAGGCACGCGTGTCCTGTGGCAGGCATACCAAAAAGCCCTTTTGAGAACAAGGCTTTAATATGCCATCTACTTCTTTTTCTGTTCTTTCTTTCAACAAAAGTACTGTGTTTGTTGCCAAAATTTTAATCCATGCAGAAGCAGGAAACCATCCTCCGGCCATTAAGAGAGGCCCACAGCGGCATCTACTTTTCAGACTCAGAAAAGTCCCCTGCATCATGCCTCAGAACCACAGAAAGGTACTTCTGCCGGAGTCCAGACGGGTATCACGCAGCCCTACCTAACAGCGTCCTCATCCAGAGCCGAAGCTCCGCAGGGTGACTTGTGCAGACAACGCTGCCCCGAGTGATACCCGCTTATGCATGCACCCAGCAGCCGCGGCCCCGCCGTGGAGCAGCCTCGGGCGGGCACCGTGCCACAGGGACTCCCAGCCTGGGGCCGAGGCTGAGGCGCAGCTGCGATCTGCTATGTCTTGGTCTCGTAATTTTATTCAATAGAAAAATATTTTTAGTTGGTGTCAAAGGTGTTCACCAGATTAATAACTTTTTTTTTTTAGACAGAGTCTCACTTTATTGCCCAGGCTAGAGTGAGTGCCGTGGCATCAGCCTAGCTCACAGCAACCTCAAACTCCTGGGCTCAAGCAATCCTGCTGCCTCAGCCTCCCAAGTAGCTGGGACTACAGGCATGTGCCACCATGCCCGGCTAATTTTTTCTATATATATTAGTTGGCCAATTAATTTCTTTCTGTTTATAGTAGAGATGGGGTCTCGCTCTTGCTCAGGCTGGTCTCGAACTCCTGAGCTCAAATGATCCGCCCACCTCGGCCTCCCAGAGAGCTAGGATTACAGGCTTGAGCCACCGCGCCCGGCCAGATTAATAACTTTTTTTAATCAAAGTTTTTACATTAATAAAAGTGAAATTTTGCCTGTGGTTTGGGGAATAAGAAACCATATGCTGTTCTGAGTGTGGTGCTGAGGGACATGGACTCAGACGGGGTTGCCTGCCTGAGTTCAAACTTCCCTGTCATGTACCAGCGGTGTCACCTGGGCTTCAGTCTCCCCACCTGTAAGGCTGGCTGCTCAGCTCCTGCTGCCACTTTCCACTCTGACTTTGGCTTCACAGCCAGGCCTGGAAACGGCCTAGGTGTCCCCTTACCTGCTGGGCATAGCCTCGAAACATTGGGTTGACCAACTTGATCCCGTGAGACAGGCTGGTGGGGACCACGTAGCTCGGCCTGTGGGAAGACCACACCGTCAGTGCAGGTGGCCTCGCAGGGCCATCCCGCCCTGAGAGAAGCAGGCAGCCAGGAAGCTGGCAGACTCAGAGATGTCTCCTTAGGTTTGCGGAGGGGCCTCCCTGGCCAGGGGCCCCAACGGGCTCACACAACTCCACAGACAAGAAGGAAAGCGTCAAGTCACGGCGGCCTTGCCCAGGCAGGGAGCTCCTGATCGGGATGGCATCATTTCCCACTAGTCCGAGACAAGCCCACTGTAAACACTGTTTCATTCTAAAATATTTATTGTGGTTTTTCTCATTTCAAAAGTCTTACATTCGCTGGACAAGGTGGTGTGCGCCTATAGTCCCGACTGCTCGGGAGGCTGAGGCGGGAGGATCACTTGAGCCCAGGAATTCTGGGCTGTAGTGAGCTGTGCCGATCGGGTGTCTGCCCTAAGTTCGGCATTAATATGGTGACCTCCTGGGAGCGGGGGACTACCCGGTTGCCTAAGGAGGTGTGAACTGGCCCAGGTCGGAAAAGTCTTATGTTCATTATTAAAAAAATCTAAAACTTCAGAAAAGCACAACAAAGAAACACTACCACTGGTGGCACCATCCCAAGATAATTACCATTAAGATTTCTGGATTTTTCTGTGAAAATACAAACAAAAGTATATATAGGGGAACACTTAAACTTGGCTTCTGACACAACTGGAATTATATTGTATGATATGGTTTTTTTTTTGTTTTTGAGACAGAGTCTCGCTTTGTTGCCCAGGCTAGAGTGAGTGCTGTGGTGTCAGCCTAGCTCACAGCAACCTCAAACTCTGGACTCAAGCAATCCTGCTGCCTCAGCCTCCCGAGTAGCTGGGACTACAGGCATGCGCCACCATGCCTGGCTAATTTTTTCTATATATATTAGTTGGCCAATTAATTTCTTTGTATTTATAGTAGAGATGGGGTATTTATAGTAGAAACCAGCCTCGCTCTTGCTCAGGCTGGTTTCAAACTCCTGACCTTGAGCAATCTGCCCGCCTCGGCCTCCCAGAGTGCTAGGATTACAGGCATGAGCCACCGCGCCCGACCTGTATCATATGTTTTTTAATCTGCTTCTATACTTAATATATTTCTATGCACTCATTTTAAATTATGCCCGACTTTGACATTTCCTGGACAAACAGATCCAGTCCAAGCTTCTGGTCTTTAAATTCATTTCCCTACCATGCCAGAAGTCCCAGCCCAGCCCCCCACACGCAGAGGCAGGGTGGAGGCCCAGCACTGGTCACGCACATCTCTTGGCACAGATACTATGCTGTGGCCACCAGCCAGGGTCAACACCGGGTCCAAACTCTAGCTTCCCTTTCTCAGGCTGAGTGACCTTGAGCAAGATACTGAAAGCTCTCGGCACTTGGTTTCCCCATTTGTAAAACAGGGTTGGGTGTGAGACGTACCCCACAGGCTTGCTGGGGTGAGCATTTGCCAAAGCATCACCTGGGTGGGGCAAAGTAAGGCAAGTGCTGGACTCGGAGCCAAATCCACAGGAAGTGCTCAGTCAAGGGTGCTGACAGAAAACCCGGTCCCCACACACTGCCCAAGGTCGGGGCCTCAGTCACTCACCGTTTCTTGTGCCAGACCTCAGAGACCAGCTTCTGGTAACTCTTGCACAGGGCTGGCTTCTTGTCTGTGCGTACCAGGCCTCCACACTCCAGGAAGAACTGGGTCAGCGGCGGGCTGGGGGCAGCGGAGAGGGAGCCGGGTCAGGAGGGGAGAGAGGCACGTGACATTATTTATGAAGAGCTGGGTACAGAAGCAAGAGCCCGAGCACTTTTCTGGGTCCAGAGGGTCACACAGTGGCCCTCTGGACCCAGAAATGCCTGCAGGTGACTAGAAGGATCCCACCTGTATGGGCTGGCCTGTGTCCCCCTAAAATCCCTAGGTTGAAGTCCTAACTCCCAGCATCTCAGCATCTTTGGAGACAGAAACTTTAAGGAGGTGACTAAGTTAAAATGAGGCTGTTAGGGCAGATCCTAATCCAACATGATTGTTCTTCTAAGAGGAAACTTGGACACACAAGGGAGACACCAGACACACGTGCACACAAAGGAAAGACCAGGTGAGGACCAGGTGAGGGAGAAGGTGGACGTCTACAGGCCGGGGAAAGAGGCCTTGGAAAGACCAATGACACCCTGACAGCACAGGGACTTCCAGCCTCCAGAGCCAATAAGTTTCTGTTGTTGAAGTCACCCAGTCTTTCCTGGGTTAACTGCGAATTTCCTGATGGACAGCCTACGGACCTAGGGATGGCTGTTGCATGAACAAGAGAAGAACCAGTTCCTCCTTCTCCCAGTGGTCCATTCTGCAGAAGGCAGCATCCCCCCACTCCTTTTTTCCTTATTATGCATTTATTTATTTAAGAAACAGAGTCTCACTCTGTTGCCCAGGCTGGAGTGCAGTGGCCGTTCCCAGGTGTCACCATAGCACACAGTGGCCTTGAACTCCTGGGCTCAAGCAATCCCACTTCACCTTCCCAAGTAGCTGGGACCACAGGTGTGCCACTGCACCCAGCCCTTATGTTTTTAAAAGTTATCTTATTACATAAGAAAAATACATTTCTTGTAAGAAAATTAGAAGATACAAATAAGCAAACAACAATAATTCACCTTTATCCTTCCAGACTTTTCTACACATATGTATGTATCCATTCCCTCCCTCTTTCCCTTAACATATACACACTGGATCCCCACTGGGTAGGAGCCCAGGAGCTCGAGGCCATTGTGTGCTGTGCTTACAGACACAGGGGACGTCCCTGGCCTCACAGCTGATGGCTCATCTCGGAGGAGAATAACACTTCCCCCACGATGAGACTGTGCCACACTAAGCTTTACAGCCTTTGTCCCACACTCGCCAGCTTCTGAACCCCTTCCTGCTGCAGTGACCGCCGTCCTGCACCGTCTTCCCTGACTCACTGCGAGGCGGGGCTATAATGAATCTATATCCCTTGCAGTTGGGCCTTTAAATTGTTTCCAATAAACAACAGAGCAACGAGCATCCTGGAATAAACAACTCTCTTGGCATCTCTTAGGATAAATTTCGACAAGAAGAACTGCTGGGTCAAAGGGCATGCCTGATTTTAGGGATTGATGCATCTGTGAACAACACGAGCAACACGGCTTGGGGGCTGCCGCTGTTCCCAGGGCTTTGCCAAGGTCAGCCCCTGGCCCCCACCCTGGATGACTGACGCCTACCAATTGGACAGGGCCTGCAGGGCAGCGTTCATGTAGCAGGAGTTCCCGAGGTTCTTCATGCCTGTGAGGCCTGGGGAACAAACGTGACAAGGGAGGGAAGGTGAGCGCCCTGGAGGAGACCCCACAAGTCACACTCGGCTATGGCTCTCAGCACCCCAGGACCCAGCCAGAGGACATGGGTGCAAGTGTCCCCCCCAGAAACCTTCCAAGTATGTCCACGTGGTTCTGCCCACATGGCTACAGTCACCTGAGTGTATTTAACAGACAGGCTCCTCTGTCCCCCCCCAACCCCGCCAGGCCCACTGTCCATGCCACACACATAAGGAGGCCCGGGGGCAAAGGGGCCACCTGCCTGGGGTCACATGGCTGAGAGAGGAACAAAGGCCAGGTCTCCAGGACCTCAGCCAGGCCGGCTCTCCGAGGGAAGCCACCACGCTGTACAGCTCACCCGCCACCCTGCCCTTCCCTGCCGGCAGCACAGCACGAGCAGAGACGGAGATGAGACCCTGGTGCTTTCCAGCCTCTGGCCGAGGCCCCAGCCTGGCCCCACAGTCTCCCCTCTTCTGGGGGCCGTTACCTCGAGGTTTCAGGTCATCGTCCTCTGACTCGGACTCTCCTTCGTCAGCCACGGCGATGGGAACAGCTTTCAGGGGATGGGAGGGTGGCGGAGAGTCCTGTGTTAAAGACCCAGAGGAAAAATGGGAGGGAGGAGGAGGGGGGCTGGGGTCAGAGGCCCACGCGCCCCCGCCCCGAGGGAGGGCAGCCCCACAGCCCCACGCCGGGCTAGGTCAGTCCATCCCAGCAGAGGACTCTGTGGGGTTGGTGGCCTCACCCTGGGAACTCCCTGATTTGTATTTTTTTATTTGCAATAATGAAAATAATAATTCATTTATAATTTGGGAAAAAAATAGAAACAGAAAAAACATGCAACCCCATTTTCCTGAGAACCACTGTTAATAGTCTGTATGGATATCTGCAGAGTTAGCTGTTAATGCAGCCATATATATATATACACAGGATATTGTATTATTTTATAGCTTTTATAAAAACTCATAAATATCCACCGAGTTCACAAATGTATTCAGTAAGCACTCATCGAGCACCTCTCAGACTGTCCAAATGGGGAGGAGACAGCAACGCACATGCGTACCGTCCCGGCATCCCAGCCTCCACCACTCCGGGGGCCGTGTGACCGCTGGGCTGACTGCCCGCTATGCAGGGGCAGCCGGGCAGGGCCCTGCAGGGTGTGACTTGCTGGCTGCCACCCCCAGGGGCTGCACGGCAGCCTGCTGCTCTCTGGCCAACACGTCACCCAGGTGTTTTGCAGTGTTTCCCACAGAGAAGGACACTGCAGTCGTTACTCAGGATTCTCTGAGGAAACGTTTTGGATCCGGGATTGCCAGCCAGGGCTGTGACCTTGTTAGCCCTCTCCACAAGGTCTGGAAGGATCTACACTCACGCTGTGGCCCTGAGCCCACCCCAATCCTGCACTTCCACGTGGCTGCCCCACAACCTCTGCGCTCCTCGAGGGAGGTGCCACCCTTAGTCACCTCTGCACCTCGAAGCCTCACACGAGCCCTGGCACACAGTCAGGCTGGTGAGCATCTGCTGGCATGAGCTCCTCAAAGTCACCTGCACACACACCAGCCCAGGAACAGGCTACGTCTGAGACCCACAGACCCAGGCTCACCGATGCACCGGTCACACTGCCCTAGTCCTTGACAGTGTCGCCAACAACCAAAGGGCCCCCACTGCATCTGTTACCTGCTCTGAGAACTTGGGTGAGCAGCCTGGAGCAGGGGCTGCCAGCCGCTGCTTTAGGAACACCTCCTTCTCACATGCGTAACACCACACGCGGAACGTGGTCAGGTTCACTGTCAAGTTGTGCTTTTTTGCCTAAGAGGGAAGGAACCTAAATAAGGGCAGGGTTACACTGGCCTACCAGGTGCCCCAGCGTGCACTGGGGCTACCTCTGCTCCCCAGCCTCAGCAAGAGGCCCCGTCAGGACCGAGGCTGGACGCTCGGTTTTGCTCACCTTCCAGCCAGGAAACCAAAGGCGGCCATTTATCAGACAGGTGCACATGCAAAATGCTTTCACCCTCACTGCCCTGCTTCTGTGCAGCACCCCTGCTATGATCACCCCATCCCGCAGCCCAGCCGCTGAGGCCCAGAGCAGGCGGGTGCAGCTGGGAGGTGGCGGAGCTGGGCTTTGAGCCCCAGGCGGTCTGGCTGCAGAGCCCACCTCTCGGCCACCACACTCACCTGTGCATGGATGGTGCTGTGGTCAGCAAAGAACTCTCCGCAGCCAACGTAGGGGCAGGCCACCTGGGGAAAGGGAAGGAGAGGCACTGGGATTGGCCAAGAGGACACTGTCAACACAATGTCTCTGACTCCACCCCAACGTTAGTCAGTGTCCCCCAACTCTACCAAAAAGGACCCACAAGGGACTGAGGCTCTACCACAGCAAAGGAACACAGGTCCCTACACCTGAAGTTCACACCAGGCAGGGATGGCCACTGTAAACATTGCCCCTGTGTCTTCTGCAAAGACTGACTGGATGTCTTTACCCCCCTAGCTCTTCTTTGCTTCTATTTGTGAGGTTCGGTAAAAAAGAAATTTTAAGTCATTTTTAGTATGACTATAAAAATACATATGTATAAAAAAATTTTAAGATACTAGAAAGAAAAAAAGAAAATTACCTATAATTCTACCTCCCAGAAAAAACTGTCATGTTCTGCCACATCTACAGCTTATTAAAAAGAGTAAAAGGAATCAAAGCATTTCCAGATTCTCCTGGACACTGTCTCCGGGCCATGCACCATGCTCTGTCCATCACAGGCCTCTGTCCTGTGAGTCACATCCCAACCCAGGAGGCAGGGACAGCTGTTGGTGTGCCAGCATGGGGACATGGGGACATGAAGGCCCAGGGAAGAGACCCGGCTGGCCCAGGGAGAGACTGCTAAGCCTCAAAGCCAAGACGCCCATGTCGAGTCTCATACATGTGCCAGTACAGAATCTTGCCTCTTGTGAAGATGCGCCCATTCATCCAGAGTCTTCTCCAGCTTGCTTTTATCCTGTCATTTGTAATGGCTTTCAGAGTGTCCAGCCCAGGGACTTGCTAGCTCTGGAGCCCCATGTCCCTGCCCAAGGATTCTGGCAGCGCCATGAGGGACAGACATTCCCAACCCAGAGTCCAGAGTGAGCTCCATGCCCGCAACAGCCGAAAGGATCCTTTACCTGGAGACAGGCCCACAGGTTTGGTCCAGTGACACCACAGGACTGACACGTGCCCTGCGTGAGAGAGAAAGAACACGTGTGAGCAGCCCGTGGGGGCTGAGTGCACCCTGCCTGGAGGGTGCCACACCTGGCTCCACCTGGCTGACACACCCTAAAGCCTCAAGGCCCTGCCTCAGAAAGGCCTTTGCCAGTTTAGCCATCTATGTCGGGATCCTCATGGGGGCACTTTATATCTCACTGTTTGAATTTTCATTATGTGCCTATGAAAACATTTTCAAATAAAGTCATTTAAAACTTATACAGACCCCTTAATATACTCTCTCATCACCCCTTCTACTCTCCCTTCATAGAGCTTATTTATTTAAGCCTTTCTCCCCACTTAAACTCTGGGCTGCACGTGAGAGGGATGGTCTGCTTGACCTACCCCTGTGAATTTACAGGGCCTGGTACAAATTAAGAGGTCGATATACTTGTTGACCACTGAAAACACCCAGGTTTCTGGTGGTCTGGCTGATAGAGCCTGCTCCTTGCCTACCAAGATCCTTTCTCCCCTTACTGCTTTAATAATAGAACACAACGAATTTTAGCTAAGCATACAGCCAGCCACCTACAAGACTGTTTCCCAGCCTCCACTGTGATCGTGTGGCTGTTCTAGTTAATGAGATGACAGCAAAAGTCATGTGCGCCATTTCTGAGCTGTGTGCCACCCTTGCCTTTTCTCCTCTTACCATTGGCTGGAATGTGGATGTGATGGCAGGAGCTGAAGCAACCACACTGGACTCAGAGATGAAAGCCACATGCTAAGAATGGCAATGCCACCCTACCAGCCCTACCTATATCTAGTCTGTTCTATGAGAGAGAAATAAACTTCTATCTCATTTAAGCTACTCTTTTTCAGGGTCTCTTTGTTACAGCAACTTAAACTGTGCACTAATTAATTTTGTCTGTGCATGTCTGGAACAGCAGTTCCCAACTGAGATCCTACGGCATCTGCCGTGCCCCCATCAGTTGTGAGATGAACTAACTCTACGAGACGGTCTCTGCTGCAGTTATAGCGCTAGGCTCTATCAGAGTGAGGACAGATGCCTGGTGAGGAATTGCAGGAGCCGAGTCTCCAGCCAAGCTCTTTACACATTGCTCACGTGATCCCCACCACAGTCTGTCCAGAGGTCCCGCCAAGATTCCCTGTGCACAGATGAGAAACTGGGGCTCAGAAGGTGAAGCCCAGGAGCCTGGGCCTCTGAGCAGCAAGTCCCCAAAGCTCCCACCAGGAAAGGTCGGTTTCCTCCTGTGGGTTGCCATGCTGGCCCCCAAGCCTCCAGGGGAACTCCTCCTCCTCCTCCTCACTAAACGCAGATTCTGGCTGTATTTGTGAAGCGCCTGAAAACAGAACCCTCGGTAGGGCTTAGAAGCAGCAGCTCACGGGCTGAGATCTGCAATCTGTGATTTAGGGTCTCACTGGGGATACTGCAGGGTGGTAGGAGATCAGCCTGTCTGCTGAGCAGACTCAGAACCGCCCCTGACCTTCTGAATTGTAATTTCTTATGAGTTGTTTTTTTTTTGTTTATTGAGACAGAGTCTCACTCTGTTGCCTGGGCTAGAGTGCCATGGCATCAGCCTAGCTCACAGCAACCTCAAACTCCTGGGCTCAAGCGATCTTCCTTAGCCTCCCGAGTAGCTGGGGCTACAGGCATGTGCCACCATGCCCAGCTAATTTTTTCTATATATATTAGTTGGCCAGTTAATTTCTTTCTATTTATAGTAGAGATGGGATCTTGCTCTTGCTCAGGCTGGTTTCGAACTCCTGACCTTGAGTGATCTGCCCGCCTCAGCCTCCCAGAGTGCTAGAATTACAGGCGTGAGCCACCGCGCCCGGCCATGAATTTTTAACTTCACATTTCACTCCATTTTCCCAGCTTTTTATTTTCATTTCAGTCATTTGATTTATGAAAGTATTACATGGTTGCTGTAGCAATTCAAATTGTATGCTATATATGATTTGAAGTACAGTATATAAAGTACATCCCTTCATTCATTCTAATACAAACATATATGCATGGATCTTGGGGGGTGATTTTTAGTAAAAATAAGATCACACAATATACACTTATTTGTAGCATGCATTTGTCACCTACTTATGGTCATTTTTCTAAGCCTGTACACAGAGGCCACATCTCAGTCTTTGCAATAACTGAACAGTGTCCCACACTATGGACACACCAGAATGTATCCACCGATTCCCTTCTTGCTGAGTATCCAGATGCCACCAGTCTTTCCCTTCTACAAGTAATGCTCAATAAATCCTGCTGTATCTGTCTCTTTATAACTGGTACTTACATTTCTACTGGATACATTCCCAGCAGCAGAACTGTTTCCCTAAAGGTTATAGTAATTCCCATCACAACACGAGTGGTCCATTTTCTCCAGCTGTGAATGTGCTCAGTCTGTTTTTGCCTATTTGAAAAATGGTATCATCCTGTTTCCATTAGCAATATCCTTGAACACTGGTAAAGTTAAGCATCCCTTTCTGAAAGTTTCTTGTCCATTTGCATTTCACTGTAAGCTACCAGCTCATATCCTTCCCCTTCGGAGCATTTTTAAACAGTGGTTTTGTTTTGTAACTTTCCAGATTCTCAGAGACGCGCCAAAGATGTGCTTTCTTTTTTTTTTTTTTTTGAGACAGAGTCTCACTTTGTTGCCCAGGCTAGAGTAAGTAGTGCCATGGCATCAGCCTAGCTCACAGCAACCTCAAACTCCTGGGCTCAAGCAATCCTGCTGCCTCAGCCTCCTGAGCAGCTGGGACTACAGGCATGTGCCACCATGCCCGGCTAGTTATTTCTATATATATTAGTTGGCCAATTAATTTCTTTCTATTTATAGTAGAAATGGGGTCTCGCTCTTGCTCAGGCTGGTTTCGAACTCCTGACCTCAAGCAATCTGCCCACCTCGGCCTCCCAGAGTGCTAGGATTACAGGCGTGAGCCACCGCGCCCGGCGAAGATGTGCTTTCTGACACAGGCCCAGAGCACCCCAGATACATTCAGTCTCTGCTCCAGAGCCACTGATGTGCTTCCAAAAGGGTGCCAATCCCAGCCCAAACCCTGCCACATTCTACCTCCCTCCTCCCACCTCCTCACTTCCCCTCTGCTCTCAGACTCCCCTAGACTCAGAAAGAAACCCAGCATCAGTGACTGCACCTAAGCCTCACTCTGCTGCTGGTCCACACCCCAAGAGAAGCAAAATCACTTCAAAAGTAGCCATGGATACTTGGAAGAACCACTCCCACACCCAGGCCCATGACTAACCAGCTCAGGCCAAAGGCCACCAAGAACCCACAGGTGCAGTGAGGCCAAATGACCAGCATTAGATGTCTAGAAAGACAACTCAGCAATATGTCTAGGAATCTGACCCAATTAGCCCACTCCTGGGAATGTGCCTGCACATAGCTCTCGTGGACACAATGCCATTTCTACAAGGCCATTCACTGCAGCATTGTTTGTACTGGCAAGAGGCTGCAAAGAGTCCAGGCATCAACCCGTAGGGGAGCAATTATCGTGTCCACACAATGAAATACGATGCAACTTCTAGACAAAGAACAAGAAAGCTGTCTCTGTACTGATGTTGAAAGAGCTTCAAGACAACCCTAGGTTGTAACAATGCAAGTTACAAAACAGCAACTATAGTACATCATCTTTTATCTAAGAAAGGGCAAATTTAAAATAGGAATATCTGCTTGTATTCACATAAAGAAACAGAAAAGATACAAAAGAAGCCAATGAACATGATTACCTAAGGGTGGGACAAGGAAGGTGGGGGCCGGAGTGGGGAGGAATTTCTTGACATTCATGTTCTTAAATTGTTTCATTTTTCTACCACTTGATAATGTTACCTTTTCAAAAAAATTTAATTTAACAACAAAAAGAGACTATGACAAAACATCCTCCTACTCAGAGAAGAGGCCCAGCCTCCCACTCTGGCCTCCTTGAGCCCTCTTCAGGTCACATTTGCCAACATGTCCCTGGACTCTGAAAGCAGCATTCATTCCCTGCTTTGGAGAGGCTCTGGGCACCCGCCCCAACGGCTAATGGACAGAGACCATTAGCGGCTCCCAAATGACCTGGTCTAAACTATAATTAACGGCTGTGAGGACACAGCCCCCGGAATAAGACTTCCCAGACAGACGCCAGCATTTCCATTTGCACAAAAGCCTGAGCAAAGACTGTCAGGGAGCCAGTTCCGCTGTGTCAGAAACATTCATACCCCAGGAAAGCAGTGGCCCTGGGTGTGGGCCTCCGCCCCAGAGGGTCTGACTTCTTACCTTAGATTTGAGCAGCAAGTCCTCTTTGGTCACCTCCCCTATGGAGTCAAGGTGAGGGCAAAGGTCCCTGGAGTCCCCCATTCTGGCCTGGACTCACCTGTGGGAAGACACAAGCAGTCCTGCGTTATAACAGCAGCCACTGTTGGTGAGAGGTGGAGAGGCAGGGGTGAAGTGCACAATTTTGGTCTTGAGTGTGGGTCTGCCAGAAACCAACCAGCGATCCAGGGAAATGGCTTAACCTCTCTGAGCCTCACTCCCCTTGTCTGAGAAGACAATAGCTACCCTAGTGAGTTGCTCCAAGAATTCACGGAGACAATGTATGTCAGGGCTGGGCACAGTGGCTCTCGCCTGTAATCCCAGCACTCTGGGAGGCTGAGGCGGGGGGACCGCTTGGGCTCAGGAGTTTGAGACCAGCCTGAGCAGGAGCGAGACTCTGTCTATACTAAAAATAGAAAAGTTAGCTGGGCATGGTAGCTTGCACCTATAGTCCCAGCTACTTGGGAGGTTGAGGCAGGAGGATCACTTGAGCCCAGATGTTGGAGGTTGCAGTGAACTATGACGACACCACTGCACTCTACCCAGGGTGACAGAGCAACATTTTGTCTCAAAAAAAAAATCAGATGCCTGGCACAGGGAGATACCCAGCAAGCATCAGGTGCGATGATCAGAATTATTGGGAGGAAAGACTCAAGAGTCCAGCCTGCATTCATGGAGCTGCAGGCCAGAGAATCCAGAACTATGGATGCTTTGTTAGAAGGAAGCCAAACCCCATGTCTGGAAGCCCACTCCATCCACAGAGGCAGGCAGAGGAGGGGTGGTGTGGAAAGGCAGCCAGTGTTGACTGAGGTCTTCTCCAGAGCTGCTGGCAGGCCAATGCCCAGCAGGCCACTATCTCGCTTTCTGAGGGTGCCCCCCCTGCACTGGACCAGCAGGGAAGCAGGCGACGTGGCGCTGCCTCCAGAGCATGTCTTTCAGAGCAAAGAGGAAGTCAGAGAGAAGCCGGGCAAGCAACCTGGAGTGGTCTGGAAACAAGTTCGCCAAAACATCAGCAGGAGTGCATGGGGGTGAAGGGCTTCAAGTGATGGAAAAAATAGCTTGGTTGCTGTTGTTTAAATGGTACACAGGCTGTGCGCGGTGGCTCACACCTGTAGTCCTAGCACTCTGGGAGGCTGAGACGAGAAGATTAGTTGAGGTCAGGAGTTCGAGACCAGCCTGAATAAGAGCAAGACCCCGTCCCTACCAAAAACAGAAAAGCTAGCCAGGCATGGTGGCACATGCCTGCAGTCCCAGCTACTTGGGAGGCTGAGGCAGCAGGATTGCTTGAGCCCAGGAGTTTGAGGTTGCTGTGAGCTAGGCTGACCCCTCGACACTCTAGCCCTGGTGACAGAATGAGACTCTGTCTCAAAAAAAAGATACATGTTCATGATAAAAACTAAGATGATATAAGAAAGAACAAATTAATGTAAAATAAATCGCTGATGACACAGTGCAAGTATCTTTCTTGACATTCTACTGCATATAATTTCTTTCTCTTTTAAATCAGAAAAAAAATGATTTCTTTTTTTTTTTTTTTTGAGACAGAGTCTCACTTTGTTGCCCAGGCTAGAGTGAGTGCCGTGGCATTAGGCTGGCTCACAGCAACCTCAAACTCCTGGGCTCAAGCGATCCTGCTGCCTCAGCCTCCCCAGGAACTGGAACTACAGGCACCCGCCACCATGCCCGGCTAATTTTTTGTATATATATATTTTAGTTGGTCAATTAATTTCTTTCTATTTTTGGTAGAGATGGGGTCTCACTCAGGCTGGTTTCGAACTCCAGACCTCGAGCAATCCGCCCACCTCAGCCTCCCAGAGTGCTAGGATTACAGGCGTGAGCCACTGCGCCCGGCCCCAAAAAAATGATTTCTATCTTGAAAAATAATGTTTCACTCAAGGGAGCTCCTCAGTGGAGGACAGTTCTATATCTTGACTGTCACAGTGGCTACGTGGATCTACATGTGTATTAAAGTACACAGAACTGAACACATGCACAACTCACACACCAGCCTGCAGAACTGGTCAAATGCGAATACGCTCTGCAGATGGTGCCAACGTCAACTGTGCTACAGACATATCAAAGATGTGTTACCATTAGGGAAGCAAGGTGAAGGGTACATAGGACCTTCTGGTAAATTTTTTGCAACTTCTTGTGAATCTATAATTATTAAAAAAAAAAAAAATTTAAAATAAATAACTAAAAAAATGCTTCAGCTATTTGATATTTTAGCAGAATCATATCCAGGAATCTGACTGATTAAAGTTCCAAACTGCTGCCAAGTAAGTTCCAAACCAACTAAAAATGTAAATGGAACCAAGAGTGGCTTAATCAAAGAAGCCACACTGTGCCCACCTGATCCTCCTGTAATCTCCCTCCCAACCCCCAAATAGTCAGGGGTCAACTGGCTAGACTCCCTGCCAGAACACGAGTTATTGGGCTGACAGGGTGCCAGACACCGAGCTCAGTACCTTCATGCCTTATTTCATTAACAACCCTCCCAGCTATCTCTGAGGCAGCTGTGACTAACCCCACTTCACAGACCAAGAAACAGGGGCTCCTCGTTTAAGGTCTCATAGATAGGAATGTCAAAGCTAAGGCCCAAACCCGAGCTTGTCAGGTTCTTAAGGCCTCACTCACTTGCTCTTTTTAACTTGTAGAAAATGTAAACGTGCAAAAGCAGGCAGAAGTGTATGACGCACTCTCGTGTACCTAGATTCATCAATTAACAACCAATCTTACTTCATCCCAACCTCCTACTTCCTCCTGCTTTTGTAGCAAACCCCAGATGTGTAAAATTACATTCCATTCATATGTATTTTTCTAAGAAATAATAACTTAAAAAAAAAAACCATTCCATAACCACAATTCCATCATTTTACCTAAAGAGAAAAACCCACACTTCCTCCTCAGTCCGTATTTAGGGGTCCAGCTGAGGGGAGGGTGGGCTTACCTCTGGGTAAAGCAGCCAGCAGCCAGCACTCGCATCCCCCTCGACAGCTGGCAGGGATGGCTGCAGCGAGTGGAAGCCTCTGCAAGGAACCTGGGGATGAGCCAGTGCATACCACACAGTTATTTCAAAATCACTCTCAGCACCAAATAGAGGCTAAAAATAGCCCAGAACCCCTCCTAGGAGGGCAAGTGACTCTCTGTGTGGGATGTCCATGTGCGAGACACACTCCCCAGTGCATCCACAGGGACAGTAAAACCACACCCTTGCCGGGACAGCTACGGAAGGCTTGGGCAGAGCTGGCAAACAGGGTCAGCCCCTCCTTGGGGGCACCGGACCCCTCCTAGTCACTGCCAGGACAATACCTTTGTGATCCCCGAGAAGAAACCTTCAAGGGTCTGCAGCAGGGGACTCAGGGCCTCTCCTATTGCCCCCTCAGGCTGCCATAACCTGTCAACCCTCTGAACAGGAAGGCCTGGCCCCTCCTTGCATGGCACTGGGCCCCTCAGATCATCCTTCAAGCCTCTCAAGGACCCCAGGCTGCTCAGAGCCCCCAAGTCTTAAGCAACCCCAAGCTACAGGTCCAACCAGGTTCATCCACATGTCACCACTACCCACCCCCATCCTTGATGGGCCACAGTATCCCAGATGTGGGCAGTCCAAAGGAGAAGAGGCAGTTAGAAGCTAACATTTAAAGTAGGCACATGACAATGATGGGTTCGAGATTCTAAAGTCCAAACCTCCTCCCCTAAACTGGGGCTTTTACATTTTTTTTTTCCTCATTTCTGCTGAGGCAAAGTGCCCTGGGTTGGCACTAGTCCTGCACTATTTTAAGTTGCAGTGTGTGGGTTTGTTTGGTGTCTTTGGTATGTGCCCCACCTCTTCAGCAGGCTGGCTGGGGAGGGCAGGAGCCAGGTAGTGACCCTGGGGCCCAGTCCAGAATGACAGTGACAAGCTCAATTATGATTCACATGTATAATCAACTTAAGTTCCTGCAACACCCAAGAGGAGGAAAAAAACCCTTGTGGCTACCAACCCTCAACGCACTCTCACTATCCCCATTTTACAGATGAAGAAACAGACCTGGAGTTTTAAGTAATGAAGGAACCTGGCCAAGAACAATCACTTAGCCAGTTAGCAATGGGTGGGGCCCTGATCAGATCTGTCCCCTGTAGAGCCTGGCTCTAAATCTGGGATCGGCAATTTTCAAAGGACCAGATAGTAAATATCTTAAGCTTTATGGGCCACATCAACCTTTGTCACACAGTCTTTTTTTTTTCCAAATCCTTAAAAATTCTTAATTCAAGGGCCATACAAAACAAGACTAGCCAGCTGCCATAGTTTGCCAAGCTGTTCTAAATCACCATGCTGAGGGGCCTCCTGAAAGCACGCCTAGGTCATTGGTACTCCACATCCAACTGCAACAAATTACCCACAGTTTAAAGTAAATGGCAAAGAACAGTCAAGAGGGTTAACTTAGCTACTGATTTATTCTAAGTAAATAATCCAAGGCTGTGTGCAAAAACAGCACAAAGATATTCACTATAGTACTGTTTGTAATGTGGGGAAACTGGAGGTAAACTAAATGAATAACAGGCAATTGAATAAATGACAACACAATATACTATTGTACTAAACAGTCACTAAAAATGATGATTAATATTAAACATTCCTATCGATTAAATTAAATTAGATCTAAAGAAATGGAGAGATAGCAGACCCAATATTGTTAAGATGTCCATTCTCTACAAATTGATCTACATATTCAAGGCAATCTCAATCAAAACCCTGGCAGGCATTTTTACAGAAATTGTCAAGCTGATTCTAAAATGTATATGGAAACACAAAAACCTAGAATAGCCAAAACAATTTTGAAAAAGAACAAAGTTGGAAGACTAACATCACCTGACTTCAAGACTTTCTATAAAGCTACAACAGTCAACAGAGTGTGGCAACAGATCAATCACAAACATGCAGCTCAATGCTACAGAATATAGAGTCTAGAATTAGACTTGCACACGGATGGCTGATTTTCAAGAATGAAAATTCAATGGGCAAAAGATGATCTTTTCAACAAATGGTACTGGAACATTTGTGATATGATATCCATACCGGAAAAAATTAACTTTAACCCTTCATATCATATATTAAAAATTAATTAGAAAAGGATCACAGACTTTAAAAAAAGTAAAACTCTAAAACTTCACAAGAAAAATATACAAAAAAAATCTTTGCAACTTTGGAGTAAGGACATAAAAGACATTAATTATAAAAGGAAATATTGATAAATTGGACTTCATCAAAATTAAAACTGTTTTCTTTTCAAAAAACACTTAAGAAAGGCTGGGCGCTGTGACTCACGTCTGTAATCCTAGCTCTCTGGGAGGCCGAGGAGGGCGGATTGCTCGAGGTCAGGAGTTCAAAACCAGCCTGAGCAAAAGGGAGACCTGTCTCTACTATAAATAGAAAGAAATTAATTGGCCAGCTAATATATATAGAAAAAATTAGCTGGGCATGGTGGCACATGCCTGTAGTCCCAGCTACTTGGGAGGCTGAGGCAGCAGGATTGCTTGAGCCCAGGAGTTTGAGGTTGCTGTGAGCCAGGCTGATGCCATGGCACTCACTCTAGCCTGGGCAACAAAGTGAGACTCTGTCTCAAAAAAAAAAAAAAAAAAAAAAACAAACTTAAGAAAATGAAAAGGCGGCTGGGTGTGGTGGCTCACACCTATAATCCTAGCACTCTGGGAGGCCAAGGATCGCTCAAGGTCAGGAGTTCCCCTGAGCAAGATCGAGACCCTGTCTCTACTAAAAATATAAAGAGATTAATTGGCCAACTAAAAATATACAGAAAAAATTAGCCGGGCATGGTGGCTCATGCCTGTAGTCCCAGCTACTCTGGAGGCTGAGGCAGTAGGATTGCTTGAACCCAGGAGTTTGAGGTTGCTGTGAGCTAGGCAGACGCCATGGCACTCTAGCCTGGGCAACAGAGTGAGACTGTCTCAAAAAAAAAAAAAGAAAATGAAAAGGCAAGCCACAGACAGGGAGAAAATGTTCGCAATACTTATATCTGACAAAGAGCTTATATTCAAACTATAAATGTATAAAGAACTCTTATAACCCAAAAAAGAACAATCCAATTTTTTAAAATGGGCAAATGGTTGAACAGCTACTTCACCAATTAGGAATGGCCAATAAGCTCATGAAAATATGCTTTACGTCATTAGTCAGGGAAATGCAAGTTAAAACAATGAGGTACATCTCACATCCCCTAGAATATCTAAAACTAGAAGGATCTACTATACCAAGTGCTGCAGAAGATGTGACAAATTCTGACATATTCTGATGAGAGTTAAAAGGGTATGAAAAGCCTTGGGAAATTGTTTGGCATTTTCCGACAAAGTTAAACATACACTTAAATATGTGACCCTGCAATTCTACTCTTAGATATTTGCTGAGGAGAAATGAAAGCATATGTCTACACACACACTTAAACACATTCACAGCAGTTTTAGACATAAGAACTAAATAAAACCTGGAATCAACCCAAATGTCCAACAGGGGAATGAAGTAAATTATTGCTATATCATGAAATAGTACATGATAATAAAAAAAAGAACTACTATATAAGCAACATGGATAAATCTCAGAAACATTAAACTGAGCAAAAAAAATCAGATATAAAAGAATATATACTGGCCAGGCGCGGTGGCTCACGCCTATAATCCTAGCACTCTGGGAGGCCGAGGCAGGCAGATCGCTCAAGGTCAGGAGTTCTGAAACCAGCCTAAGCAAGAGCGACACTCCATCTCTACTAAAATTAGAAAGAAATTAATTGGCCAACTAAAAATATATAGAAAAAATTAGCCGGGCATGGTGGCGCATGCCTATAGTCCCAGCTACTCGGGAGACTAAGGCAGGAGGATCACTTGAGCCCAGGAGTTTGAGGTTGCTGTGAGCTAGGCTGACGCCACAGCACTCTAGTCCGGGCAACAAAGAGAGACTCTGTCTCAAAAAGAACCCAAAATAACCAAAACGAATATATACTACATGATTCCATTCATATAAAATTTCAAAACAGACAGAAGTAATCTATGGTGATAGAAATTGGATCAATGACTGCCTGGGGGGAAAGGGTGGGGCTACACTGCAAAGAGGCAAGAGGGACTGTACTGTGGTGCTGGAATGTTCTAGATCTTGATTGGGGTAGGGTTTAATCAGGTCTATGTATCTATCAAATCTTATGAACCTTATTTTTGAAGTATATGCATTTTATTGCATGTAAATTATATCTCAAAAAAGTTGATTAAAAGGATTTTAAATCAAAATAGATAAAAACTGAACACAACCCAAAAGTCCTAACTGGTGAATGGACAAACGGCATTATATCCATACAATGGAATATGACTCGTCCATCAAAGGCCAGCTGCTGATAAGCAAGACAGGTGAATTTCAGAACAGTAATGCTAAGTGAAAAAACCCAGCACTCCTGACCAAAAACAATACAGTGTATCATTCCATTTACCTGAAATTCTACACATTGTATGCATGTATCAAAATTTCACAGGCACCCTACAAACATGCACAATTACATATCAATTTTTTAAAATTCTAGAAAATACAAACTAATCTATAGTGACAGAAAGCACTTTAGTGGTTGCCTGGAGCTAGGATGGAGAGAGGGAGATCAGCTGCCAAAAGGCAACATTTGACAAAAAGAGTTGAAAGCTATAGGATGATAATATCGAAAAGATTTGAAAAAGGGGGGATTATTATAAAGTGAAATACTCAATGACCAGAGAAGATGCTGGTCACTGTATCTCTGTCCTTTCTCATTCTGCAGGTGTTAGCTTCATTGTCCCCTAACCAGGCTGGCTACCCCACAGAACCCAGCCACACCTTACACCACTACTCTCTCTCCCAAGGAAGGCCCTCTGTCCACCCTGGCCCATAGTTGGCATGCTCTGTCATTATTTTGGTCATTTATCTGTTTTCTTTTTTTTTTTGAGACAGAGTCTCACTTTGTTGCCCAGGTTAGAGTGAGTGCCGTGGCGTCAGCCTAGCTCACAGCAACCTCAAACTCCTGGGCTCAAGTGATCCGGCTGCCTCAGCCTCCTGAGTAGCTGGGACTACAGGCATGTGCCACCATGCCCGGCTAATTTTTTCTATATATATTAGTTGGCCAATTAATTTCTTTCTATTTTTTAGTAGAGACGGGGTCTCGCTCTTGCTCAGGCTGGTTTTGAACTCCTGACCTCGAGCAATCCGCCCTCCTCGGCCTCCCAGAGTGCTAGGATTACAGGCATGAGCCACGGTGCCTGGCCCATTTATGTTTTCTTGTCTAATGTCTATTTCATCTCAAAAGCATAAGCCCCCTGAGGGCAGGTATCTGTTTTGCTCATTGCTGTATCCCAAGTACCTGAAACAGCACCTGGAACACAGTTAACTTCTCAAAAAACACTTGCTGGTGCTGTTGCTCACACCTGTAATTCCAGCACTCTGGGAGGCCGAGGCAGGCAGATTGCTCAAGGTCAGGAGTTCTGAAATCAGCCTAAGCAAGAGCAAGACCCCATCTCTACTAAAGATAGAAAGAAATTAATTGGCCAACTAAAAACATATAGAAAAAATTAGCTGGGCATGGTGGCACATGCCTGTAGCCCCAGCCACTCGGGAGGCTGAGGCAGAAGGATCACTTGAGCCCAGGAGTTTGAGGTTGCTGTGAGCTAGGCTGACGCCACAGCGGCACTCTAGCCCAGGCAACGAAGTGAGACTCTCTCAAAAAAAAAAACCAAAAAAAATCCACTTGCTAAATGAATCAAAAGTAAAAAGTTATAAAACAATATTATAGTAAAATCCCATTTTGGTGAAACAATGTGTTTTACATCTAGAGAAAGGATACTATTATCATTCCTGTAAGGATAGAGTCAGGTGATTTTTATTTCCTCTTTTTGCTTGTCTGCATTTTCTATAGTGAACTTGTCTCGCTTTTGTAATAAGTAACCTAATAGGTTACTTTTAATTATTTTCAAATTTCTAAAATAAGAAATTAAGAAGAGTGTGCATCTGGCCTCCTTGGTAGGCTCCTCTTCCCCAGGCCCCCAGAGGGCACTCTGGGGACAGAGCCTCTGTGTCCTGGAGCTCCCCAGTCCCCCGTACCAGGCACTGCCCTGGGCCTACACAGTGTGGTTTTCAGAGAAGGGGCAGCAGTACCTGAGTGGTCCCAGAGCCTGAAGGCTGCTACCTGGACATCTTAAAAGCACACCTTTCCACCAGGTGCGGTGGCTCTCACCTGTAATCCTAGCACTCTGGGAGGTCAAGGTGAGAGGACTGTTTGAGCTCAGGAGTTTTGAGACCAGCCTGAGCAAAAGCGAGACCCCATCTCTATTAAAAATAGAAGAGTTAGCCGGACGGGCTTCATGGTACACACCTATAGTCCTAGCTACTCAGGAGGCTGAGGCAGGAGGATTTATTGAGCCCAAGGGTTTGAGGTTGCAGTGAGCTATGATGACACCACTGTACTCTACCTGGGGAGACAAAGCAAGACTTTGTCTCAAAAAAAAAAAAAAAAAAAAAAAAAAAAAAATTGGATCATGGATGGGAGGGGGAAATGCCACAAAAAATATTAGGACAACTGGCAAATCTGAGTTAGGACTAAATATTAGATAACAGTATTTGTTACGGACTGAATTGTGCCCCAGCTCCAATTTGTATGTTGATGTCCTAACCACCAGTACCTCAGAATGCAACATACTTGGAGATGCGTCTCTAAAGAGGTAATCAAGTTAAAACGAGATCTTTGGGGTAGGCGCTAATCTAATCTTATGGGCATCTTTGCAAGAGGAGGAGATCTGCACACACACAGAGGCTGGGTGCACGCACACACAGACGAAAGACCACGCAAGGACAGCGCTGGGAAGGCGGCCATCTGCAGGCCAGGGACAGAGGCCTCAGAGGAAGCCAAACCCACTGACGCCTTGACCTTACACATCGGCATCCAGCACTGTGAGAAAACAATTCTGCTGTTGAAGCCACCCCGTCTGCGGTATTTTGTCATGCCAGCCCTGGAAAACAAATACGGTATTACATAGATGTTAAAGTTTCTGAAGATGAAAGTCATTCTCTGGTTATGTGCGGTAACATCCTCATTCTTGGATGACTTCCCTGAAATATTTAGGGGTGAAGGGCCGTGATGCCTGCAGCTGACTCTCACTTGCATCAGCAACAATAAGTCTGTAAATACAGAGTGACAGTAAATAAGGCAAACATATTAACAATTGCCTTATTATTGAATCTAAGTGAGGGACAAATGACAGTTTATTACATTATTCTTTTATTTTTTTAAGAGACAGGGCTATGTTACCCAGGCTAGACTCAAACTCCTAGGCTAAAGCAATCCTCCCACCTTAGCCTCTTGAGTAGCTGGGACTACACAGTAGGCACATACTACACCACCAGCTATTGTATTATTCTTATAACTATTCTGTAAATTCCTTTTCAAAATAGAAAGTTTTTAAAACATTCCCTTTCTCTCATTTAAGGTGGGGTGTGGGGGGGGGCACAGTCTTCTGGAAAATGCAACTCAATCACAGGATCCAGGACCTAGCTGAGCCGGGCGCGGTGCCCAGCACTTTGTCCGTACTTCTTGTCAAACGCTCACCCATCTGTCTCAGACAAAGATGGCTGTTTCTCATCTCACAGAGGAGCAATGAGGCACTGACACACACGCCACTGCCTGAGATCACATGGCGAGGAAGTGACACAGCTGGAAGGGAACAGGTCGTGTCTGCCTTCAACGCCTTTCCCACCTGTGCCTCTGAGCAGAGAAACGGAGTGTGCACAGCAGGCACTGAATAAAGGCTGAAAGGGAACAACACCTGGACTGCAGGGAGAACGAGGTCCCGGGTACAAGCCCTTGAGAGCAGCCAGACTGGCTGTGCTGACAAGTCAGCGAGGCGCCTGCCCCAGAGCCGGGGATACCTCTCCCCTGGCCCACCAGACCCTGCTGGAGGGTGGGAGGCAGGGGGCTGGTACCCCTGGCAAAGAGCCCACTCCTCCTGGCCCTGGGTGAGACTTCCAGGATGCGTCACCCTGAATGAGGGCAGGCACTCTTCTCTCCCTGGGCCACCCACAGAGGCAAAGCTGAGAGCAGGACCTGAGAAAGGGCAGGCCTGCAGCGCACCTGCGCCTGGCTGCTGCACGTGCCATTACTCATCACTTTCCAGGAGGTTCTGGCTACATCCTTCTCCTCCCAGCGAGGACCAGTGCCTCAGGATAGTGAAGGGGACACTGCTGAGCCTCCCACCCACGCAAGGATGCCCACCAGCCCTGTCCACGCAGATCCTCCCCACATCAGCCATCCCACTCTCCACACACACGTCCCTGCACCCCTGCATGCTCCCCGGTGCCCCTGAGAACACATGCCCTTTCTCTCCCTCCTGCTCTTTTCTCTCCCTCCTGCTCTTTTCTCTCCATTCTCTAAGTCACAAACATACCTTATCCCTTCAATTCACCCAGTCTCAACTCTCTAAGACTCCGCCATCCTTCTGACTCCCAAAGCAGAACCCTCAGGCCTCCTCCAAGCTTGGCCAAGCCTTGCTTCCCACATACCTCCAAGTCTCATCTGCCCAGGCCTTACCCACTTGCCACCTGCTTCAGTGGCCTGAGTACTGAAACTGACACCAACAGCTCAGTCTTGAGTCTTACTTGTGACCTCACTGGAGCCCTACAACCACCCTGGGAGGCAGCAACATCCCAGACCAAATCCATCTCCATCACTAAAGATGGAGAAACTGAGGCTCAGAGGTGGAATAACTCGCTGAGGTCACCCAGCTACTGAGCTACAAACTAGAACTCAAACCCACGACTCCATGCCCCAAAGTCAGTGCTCAGACCTGTCAGCTCCACAACGTCCCAAACAGCCCCAGCCAGCCTGGCATGGGGATGATCTTCACCTCCCAGATCCAAACACCCACACTCCAAGGGACACCTGCTCACAAGAGCCTCTTCTGAGTCATTCTTCACACAGCATTTTTCTGCTCAACTTAAATTCCTTAAGTCTAGGATAGTATCTCTGTGATCCCAAAGCCTGACACTGCCTCTGCTCTGGGCTCCACAAGAGCCACTTAATTGGGGAGGACATGGATTTGGGGCTACCCTAGGCTGGCAGCAGTGACTAGCTCAGGTCACAAGAAGCCTCACACTCTGTGGGATGTAAGTAGAAGCAGAAATTGATGTTCAGACCTAGAAACAGGAATAATCTAAACTCATAGATACGGAAACTAAGGGCCAGGAAAATCATAAGTTCTACGGCCTGAAATCAGATCCTCCCTTTTCAGGTATAATGATCTGCAACTCCTGCAATGCAATCTTCGATAATTCATCTTCCTCATGAGGAATGACTCTGCTCTGTAAAAGTCCTATCAGTTGTCCAAACCCAGTTTTGAGCACAGTAATTGATGATAAAAATCACCCTTTTCCCAGAGGGCAGCTCCGGTTGTTTCAAGCCAGTCTTTATAATAAATGGAAATTGGCTTTCCTGAAATTTCTATGTGTTGATCCATTACTGCTCACTGGAGTCAAAGAGAATTGTCAATTTTTCTATGTCTTTCAATATTTGTTGTCAATGTTCATGTCTTGGCCAGGCGCAGTGGCTCATGCCTGTAATCCTAGCACTCTGGGAGGCTGAGACAGGAGGATCACTTGAACCCAAGAGTTTTTTTTTTTTTGAGACAGAGTCTCGCTTTGTTGCCCAGGCTAGAGTGAGTGCCATGGCGTCAGCCTAGCTCACAGCAACCTCAAACTCCTGGGCTCAAGCAATCCTACTGCCTCAGCCTCCCGAGTAGCTGGGACTACAGGCATGTGCCACCATGCCCGGCTAATTTTTTGTATATATATATATTTTAGTTGGCAAATTAATTTCTTTCTATTTATAGTAGAGACGGGGTCTCGCTCTTGCTCAGGCTGGTTTCAAACTCCTGACCTCGAGCAATCCGCCCTCCTCGGCCTCCCAGAGTGCTAGGATTACAGGCGTGAGCCACCGCGCCCGGCCGAACCCAACAGTTTGAGGTGACAGTGAGTTATGACTGCACCACTGCACTTCAGCCTGGGCAAGAGAGCAAGACGCTGTCTCAAAAACAAAAACACCAAGAACTTAACTTTTTTCATCACTGTAATATGTCCTACTATCAGGACTTGAGTTCAGTATAAACAACACATACATGCTTTTGTAAAGTAGTAATTAAAAAGTTCAGACCAAATACCCCAAAAACACCAGCAGCTGAGGGTGAGACAGCTTAACACCAAGTGTCACATAGCCAGTAAATGGTAGAACAGGGATTGTGATGGAGGAGGCTCAGAGAAGGGAAGGCTCCTGCCCAAAGTCACATGGCAAGCTGGCAGAACTGGGACCCAGAACCTATAATTCATTCCACTGCTTCATCTGTCATGTTACCAACCAAATCACAAACCAAAATATGCTAATTTAAATTTGCGACCCAAGCCGGGCGGATCGTTTGAGCTCAGGAGTTCGAAACCAACCTGAGCAAGAGTGAGACTCTGTCTCTACTATAAATAGACAGAAATTAATTGGCCAACTAATATATATAGAAAAAATTAGCTAGGCATAGTGGCGCATGCCTATAGTCCCAGCTACTCGGGAGGCTGAGGCAGAAGGATCGCTTAAGCCCAGGAGTTTGAGGTTGCTGAGCCAGGCTGATGCCACGGCACTCACTCTAGCCTGGGCAACAAAGTGAGACTCTGTCTCAAAAAAAAGAAAATGTTTAAAAAAAAGTTGCGACCCAATCCTTCCTCCCACTGCTGATTCCTTTGAATTGCTCTATTTTCTCTCTTTACCATAGCACTTATCACCTAACACACTTTAAGTTATTAGAACATAAACTCCACTAAATCTTTTGTCCCTTTTGCTCACTGATGCATTTCAAGCACCTACAACAGTGCCTGCTTCATATAGAAAATACTCAGTAAATATCTGTTGAATAAATAAATTGGTCCAACAAGCATTCATGAAATACTATCTATGGCTGGCCTATGAACTGTATCACTTTGCATTAATACACTCAGACATTAATGCTCTTCAAACCCTGAAATAAGCCAACATTTCATCTGGCTTCAGAAAGGAACTAGCAAACCAACCCAAACCTATACATTTCCTTAAAACAACTAAAGTCCCTAACAAAACTAAAACAGTCTCGTCCCACATCTAAAAGGGCCTAGCAAGACTTAGAGGGGCTGCAGTCTCTCAACACAGCCAACCACTGCCAGATTCACCACTGCCATGTTTTCAGCATTACTCTTCTAAACAACGCAGTTGGGCATGCCACAGCACAGGTGGTGAGTTATCAGTGGGCGTTCTGGCCTCACCGAGTGGGGGTGGGGCAGCTCATTTGTACTGGATGTTCCTCCTTGGGACTTCGAATGAGGAGGAGAAGAGTCCAGAAATGTCGCTGGCCTTCTGGCCCTTTCCTTAGTGGTCCCCAATACTTCCTGGTGGGAGAGCTGCTGGGTGGGCAAACCAGAGCCACCTCAGAGTGTGAAAGCTGCAAACACTGACTCCCTGGGTTCCTGAGCAACTCCAACATCAGTTGACAGGGACATGGTGTCCAGTGAGTGCCCTGTGCATCTGGGTTTGGCTGAACCAGTCTGCTGAGAGCAAGACTTAGAGACTCTTTTTTTTTTTTTTTTTTTTTGAGACAGTCTCACTCTGTTGCCTGGGCTAACTCAGTAGCTGGAACTACAGGTACACACCACTGCACCCAGCTAATTTTTTTTTTTTGAGACAGAGTCTCACTCTGTTGTCCAGGCTAGAGTGAGTACTGTGGCGTCAGCCTAGCTCACAGCAACCTCAAACTCCTGGGCACAAGCAATCCTACTGCCTCAGCCTCCTAAGTAGCTGGGACTACAGGCATGCGCCACCATCCCCGGCTAATTTTTTCTATGTATATTAGTTGGCCAATTATTTTCTTTTCTATTTATAGTAGAGACGGGGTCTCGCTCTTGCTCAGGCTGGTTTCAAACTCCTGACCTTGAGCAATCCACCCGCCTCAGCCTCCCAGAGTGCTGGGATTACAGGCGTGAGCCACCTCGCCCGGCCTAATTTTTTCTAATTTTAGTCGAGACAGGGTTTCACTCTTGCTCAGGATGGTCTGGAACTCCTGAGCTCAGAGGATCCACCTTGGCCTCCCAGAATGCTAGGATTACAGGCCACCACCACACCCGGCCTGAGACTTTTAATATATGGCTTTTGACCAAAGACAAAAGGCTGTTCTGAGAGAACAACAATCTCAGAGGTGACTGTTCCAGAAAGGCATTCCAGAAATGCTGCCTTGCTTCAGAATGGTCTTCCAGAAGAGGAAACCAAAAACTGTCTTCCATCAGCCACTCCCCCAGGCCAAAGAGCTGTAATAGTGGCTGCAGCAGCAAACATTTACTGAACTCCTACGGTGCCAGGTCCTGTGCTAACCATGCAGCCCAGACAGAGCTGTGACTGATCCCTGCTCGCCCTTCTAGCTGTGAAACTGGAGACGCATATGCCCCTCTGAGCCTCCACATCCTCATTTGTAAAATGACAAACTAAATCTGCCTCCTAGGATTGTTGGGAGAATCCAATGAAATAACGCTTAGCCCAGTGCCTGCTACATAGTCAGCTGTTAATAAGAAGTAGTTATTTTCAAAATAAATGGCCAGCCCATATTAAGAAAAGGAAAACTGCTATTATTTAAGGGGTTCCTAAAAGTCCTATGCGCTGCTATTTATGCATTTAGTTATTTCCTAAGCGTTTGATGATACCTGTTTTTCAAATAAACTTTATGCTCACAGCGTCTTTGGGGTGGAGGGTGCGGAGGGCAGAGCGACGGTCCTCCTGACAAACAGAGGAAAACAAGACCCGTGAAGGTCCAGGAGGCGGCCGGCAAGCACCGAGGAGGAGCCCTCCGGCCTCAAACCCTCCTGAGTGGCTTCAAAACATCAGAGGAGGCCTCTCCTAGGGAAGAAGCTGGAGGCCATTATTTGCGGGGCAGTCGGCGTTGCGACTTTAAGTAGCCACCGTAAAGAAGTGGTCATCTTTTGTTCCTGAAGGAAAAATGCACGTCACGGCTGAGAAGCTTGAGGAGATAAAAGTCAGCGCCCGGAGACGCCACACGCATGCTTCCCACGCTGGGACAGGCCCGGCAGAAATGAAAACGATGGGCGGCCTCTGTTCCGGAGAAACCGCGAGGCCCCAAGAGGCTCGAAGTGGGGTGCCGGGGCCCCAGAGGCCCCCTGGGCGCCGACTGGAGGAAGGGAGAGGGGCGGCGGCCTGGGGGTCCCCGGCTCCGCTCACCTGGCCGCGACGTTCGGCGCACCTAGCAGAGCCAGGCCCCGCCAGCTCGCAGTTGGGCTGGGGTCATCCCTGCTCTGAAAGGCCCGGCCCCCAAAAGCAGCCGGCTGCGGCCCGGAACTCACCTGCCGTCGCAGCCGCGCCGCCGCAGCCGCGCCGCCGCGCCGCCGCCGCCTGTCATTCAAGCGCACCCTCCGCTGCGCAGCGCAGAACTGTGGGATCTGGCCATCGCGCCCCGCCTTCCCCCCTCGGCCGTCCAATCGGGAGACGTCTACGTCATGGGAGCGGAGGGCGTGGCCACGCGGGCAGTTCGTTTGAGGGGCGGGACCGGGCGGGCGAGGGGCGGGACCGGGCGGGCATGGGGCGGGGCAAGGCGGGACTGGGGCGGGGCAAGGCGGGACTGGCGCTCTGACCGCACTGCGGCGCGCCGGAAGCAATCCTGGCCACAGCGCCTCGGAGTAGCTGCCGGAGTAGCGGCCGGGCCGCGGGACCTGCGCCACCATGCCGGTCACCGGGAAGACTTTCCGTCGGCGCCGAGCCGACTCGGAGTCGGAGGAAGATGAGCAGGACTCAGAGGAGGTTCGGTGCGTTTGGGGCAGGGTTTCCAGAGGCCAGGAAGAGAGAGACTGGGTTGGGTTGGGGCACTCACCACCCCCCAGGTCCCTTGCTGACATTATTATTAAGTGTGAGCCAGGGTTGTTGCCCCTTCTGCGGACAAAGAAATTGAGACTTCTGGGGGATGAGGCAGCCGCCCCGAGGCCGCACGGTTGGTAGAGATGCCCCCGGGAGGCGCAGTGGATCTGACTCCCGGTGGGTCTAGGCGAAGTCTCGCCCTCTGGACCACTGCTCTGGCAGCTCAGCAGCGGGAGGGGCAGAGATGCCCTCAAAGCTGCCTTTTGGCTCTGGGTTCCGCGGAGGGTCTCTTAGCTTGTGCATTGCCATTTTCTTTTTAGATTAAAACTAGAAGAGACCAGAGAGGTGCAAAACTTGAGGAAAAGGCCCAACGGGGTGAGGTGGGTACTGCGGGGTACAGGGGAAGGGGGAGGAGGAAGCGGGGATGATGGACACACCCCCGCCCGGGTAGCCGTCACACATACTTCCACAGACATAGCCTCTTCTATTGACACACCATACACCTTCTACTGCCCGAAGAGGGAACCAGCGTTCTTTACAGATGTTTGACCAGGACATGCCCTGAGCTGCGTGGTTTTGGGGTGGGTGTGCTCCAAAGGTACAGAAACAGGTCACTATCTCATGCTGTTATTGCATCTGATTGTGAAATGCACGTTGATCTTTAAGAGTTTGAAAATTTTAGAAAGGTATAATCAAGAAAATAAACAGCACCCATAATTCTGTCATCCCGGAGATAACCAGTGCTAACATTTAATATTCTTTCCAATCTGTTTCCTCTCTCTCTCTCTCTCTCTCTCTCTCTCTCTCTCTCTCTCTCTCTCTCTCGTTCTTTTTTGTAGCAACTTTGTGTTGTGAGAAACTTTATGTATACTTTTATTCCCTGCTATTCTCAACTCATTGCGATATTGTGGGCATTCACCCAGATTGTGAAATACTTTTCAAAAATTGCCCCTTTTTTCTATCTCACAAGGATGACAGAATAATGGCCTTTTTTCCTTTTTTTTTTTTTTTGAGGCAGAGTCTCACTTTGTTGCCCAGGCTAGAGTGAGTGCCGTGGCGTCAGCCTAGCTCACAGCAACCTCAAACTCCTGGGCTCAAGCAATCCTGCTGCCTCAGCCTCCCAAGTAGCTGGGACTACAGGCATGTGCCACCATGCCTGGCTAATTTTTTTCTACATATATTAGTTGACCAATTAATTTATTTTTATTTATAGTAGAGACGGGGTCTCGCTCTTGCTCAGGCTGGTTTCGAACTCCTGACCTCGAGCAATCCGCCCACCTCGGCCTCCCAGAGTGCTAGGATTACAGGCGTGAGCCACCGCGCCCGGCCATATGGCCTTTTTAATACTATTCCACCAGATGCATATACCATAATTTGTTAACAAATTCCCCATTTTGTGACATGTAGGTCGTTTTGTAAATTTTCACCATCAAATAAGGCTACAGTAGATATTCTCTTACATTTGTCTTTAGCTGCATTTTCCCTGATGGCAAACTCTTAGAAATGAGATTTCTAAGCTGGGCGTGGTGGCTCACCCCTGTAATCCTAGCACTCTGGGAGGCCGAGGCAGGGTGGGATTGCTCGAGGTCAGGAGTTCAAAACCAGCCTGAGCAAGAGCGAGACCCTGTCTCTACTATAAATAGAAAGAAATTAATTGGCCAACTAATACATATAGAAAAAATTATCTGGGCATGGTGGTGCATGCCTGTAGTCCCAGCTACTCGGGAGGCTGAGGCAGTAGGATGACTTGAGCCCAGGAGTTTGAGGTTGCTGTGAGCTAGGCTGATGCCACGGCACCCACTCTAGCCTGGGCAACAAAGCGAGACTCTGTCTCAAAAAAAAAAAAAGATTTCTAGGCCAAGATAATGCCAAATGGCTTTGCAGGAAAATGTAGCACTTCACTCACTGCCATTGTGTCCCCCACCCCAACATCTGCACTGCTTGTTGAGCCCCATTTTATTCCTCTGGGCTTTTCCAGCTGGCTTTCTTGCCTACCTCTCATGTCCCACCTTGCACAAATGATGCAACCTACAAACCTCCTGAGCGTTCCCCCTCTTCTCTGAGTTGTGCCGTTTTTCTCTCTCACTCCTTTTTGTTCGGTTTTGCTTAGTGCTGTGGCCCTGCTGGTGGGAGAAAAGGTACAAGAAGAGACCACGCTAGTGGTAAGTGAGGAAGTCTTCTCTGGCAATTATGGGAGTCCTTCCTGTGGCTGCTTTTCAGTTGGGTGATTGTGCTTTAAAAAAAAAAATTCCACTGCCAATTATATAGATACTTCCTCTAAGCTGTGTTTGTTTTCTGCAGGATGATCCCTTTCAAATGAAGACAGGTGGTATGGTGGATATGAAGAAACTGAAGGAAAGGGGCAAAGATAAGTAAGTGCAGAACAGAGTGAGATGAATACTCACCTTGTCCCTGCTGGGTCTGTTTGCCTTCCGAGAGCTGGGCCTGCAGCAGCAGCGTTCATGGGCCATCTTGAAGTAGCCTTTGTGTTTTGCAAAGAGCATCTTACTTAAAAACAAAAGACAAAAACTCTTTAAAATTTAGCTTACAGCTGAGTAGAAAGACTCTGTCTGTAAAAGTACATTGTTTATTGTCTTACAACCCCACGTGTAAGTTTTGTATAAAAACACAATTACAAAGTTTAACAAATAAAAGTACAGTCAGTCCTCCATCTCCACTAGTACTTCATTTGTGGATTCAACCAAATGAAAATTGAAAATATTCAGAAAAAATAAAAACAACAATACAATAGTAAAAAAATAATACAAATTAAAGAGTACTGTGTAACAGTTACTTACATAACATTTACATTTTATTAGGTATTATAGGTAACCTGGAGTTGATTTAAATATTTACATAGGTTATATGCAAATATTGCACCAGTTTATAAAAGGGGCTTGACTATCCACAGATTTTGGCTTCCTCAAGGAGTTCTAGAACCGATACCAAGAGACAGCTGTGTCCACTCATTCCTCAGAAGTATCACTGGAGGCCAACAGTTTGCTTGCATACATTACTAGAGCTGCTTCTATTTACATATCATACCATATCATATATTTTCTCCCAGCCATAAACAGCATATTATAATTTTTGGTTCTGTCCTTGTTTTTTCCTTAGAAAATAAAACTCAGCCTCATTGAGTTGTGAATTGAAAGCTCTGCCTCATTGTTCTCTCCCTTCAGGATCAGCGAAGAGGAAGACCTTCACCTGGGGACTTCATTTTCTGCAGAAACCAACCGAAGGGATGAGGATGCAGACATGTAAGTGTCAGTCTGTCTGTTTGTGAGTGATTGGAGCTGGGCTCATCAGATAAGTCTAAGATATTTAGTCACAGATGACATTTCTAGAATTTTCTAAAAGGTGTCAAAATTGGCCCCTCTCTCCATTCTTCCCACACCTGAGAACTTTGAAAACCTCTAAAAGTTCTTTAAAAAGGGCCAAGCATGGTGGCCCACACCTATAATCCCAGCCCTTTAGGAGGCTGAGGTAGGAGGATTGCCTGAGCCCAGGAGTCCAAGACCAACCTGGGCAACATTTTTTAAGTTTTTTAAAAGAGTAGTTCTTGGTATTTTAGATTCCATGGCTAGTAATATTTCCGCAAATATTGCAGGGATAAACATGGACTTGCCCACTTGTTACTGTGCCAGCAAGGCTGTTAAACAACTACCATCGCTTAGTGGCTTATGCCTATAATCCTAGCACTCCGGGAGGCTGAGGCAGGCAGATAGTTTGAGCTCAGGAGTTCAAGACTAGCCTGAGCAAGAGCCAGACCCCGTCTCTACCAAAAATAGAAAAATTTAGCCAGGCATGGTGGCACATGCCTGTAGTCCCAGCTACTCAGGAGGCTGAGGCAGAAGGATTGTTTGAGCCCAGGAGTTTGAGGTTGCTGTGAGCTAGGCTGATGCTACAGCACTCTAGCTCGGGCAACAAAGTGAGACTCTGTCTCAAAAAAAAAACAAAACAAAAAAAAAAAAAACCGGCCGGGCGCGGTGGCTTACGCCTATAATCCTAGCACTCTGGGAGGCTGAGGAGGGAGGATTGCTTGAGGTCAAGGGTTCGAAACCAGCCTGAGCAAGAGCGAGACCCCATCTCTACTATAAAGAGAAAGAAATTAATTGGCCAACTGATAGATATAGAAAAAATTAGGCGGGCATGGTGGCGCATGCCTGTAGTCCCAGCTACTTGGGAGGCTGAGGCAGCAGGATTGCTCGAGCTCAGGAGTTTGAGGTTGCTGTGAGCTAGGCTGACGCCACGGCACTCACTCTAGCCTGGGCAACAAAGCGAGACTCTGTCTCAAAAAAAAAAAAAAAAAAAAACCTACCATCTTTCTGTCTTCAAAGAAGCTTATATGTGATAACACCAATAGATTAGTAGGACATAATCTTATAATGTATGTTGGTGTTTTAAGTTGAAAATTTCTACTTAATGAAAGTAGTTTCTTTTTAATGAAAAAACTTAAGTTGTTTTTATTTTTCTCATTTCTCCATGGACTGTCACCTGTCTATGGGCTAGTGTGGGGACCACTAATTTAGAAGACACCTGTTGTGAGCTTCCTGTTCCTCTCTGAGACCTGTGAGTTTCTTATTTCAGGATGAAGTACATTGAGACAGAGCTAAAGAAGAGGAAAGGGATCGTGGAACATGAGGAGCAGAAAGTCAAGCCGAAGAATGCAGAGGACTGTCTTTATGAACTTCCAGAAAACATTCGTGTTTCCTCAGCAAAGAAGACTGAGGAGATGCTTTCCAACCAGATGCTGAGTGGCATCCCTGAGGTGGACCTCGGCATTGAGTATGTTTCAGACCCCCCAGGAAGAAGGAAGAGTTCTCTGCTTTCCAGTTAAAAGCTATGGAGACACGGTTTCTTACCTGTGTCCTTGGGAACCTACAAATAAAAACTAGAATCTCTCAGGCAGACTATCGCCAGGAGTTACTCTGAAGGCTTGGTCAGAGGAGTTGAAGAGACTTAGGGGACCCTGATCACTGAAAGCAAAACTGTTTCTTTAGCCTTTGTTCACAGGTGTTTAGTTATTCTAATCAGGCCCTTTATTTTTCTGTTTTCTTCTAGCAGGGGCCATGTTAAAGGCTCACCCATCCCTTCCCCACATGATCGTCCTTTCATTTAACTACAAAACATCTGTAAAGGGGGTTGTCATGGGAGAAATACTATGGTTAGAATCATCTTTGGGTACAGTAGAAAGTTGGGAGACTTCTGGGTTCCCTCTTTTCTCACTAGCTTTAAGCTTTATGGCCGGGTGTGGTGGCTCACGCCTGTAATCCTAGCACTCTGGGAGACCCAGGCAGGTGGATTGCTCAAGGTCAGGAGTTCGAGGCCAGCCTGAGCAAGAGCGAGACCCCGTCTCTACTAAAAATAGAAAGAAATGAATTGGCCAACTAAAGATAAATAGAAAAAAAATTAGCCAGACATGGTGGTGCATGCCTGTAGTCCCAGCTACTCGGGAGGCTGAAGCAAAAGGATCGTTTGAGCCCAGGAATTTGAGGTTGCGTAAGCTAGGCTGACCCTAGCCCAGGCAGCACAGTGAGACTCTATCTCAAAAAAAAAAAAAGCCTTAGACAGTTCCCTTTACTTCTCGGAGGCTTCATTTCCTCTTGATCAGGAGAGGAAAAAAACTCCAGTTCTTAAATGGCTATGAGGGTGCCTTAAGAATGCAACTTCAAGGGTGCTTGGTAAATTGCAGAGAGCTATGCCTTAGGACAGATGCTTTCCTTATGCAGCGGTGGGCTGCCAGCCTCACCACTCAGTTCCACGTGAGGGCTAAAGATGCTGTGACCTAATATGTGGTGTGGTTTCTTTCTCCCCATAGTGCTAAAATAAAAAATATCATTTCCACGGAGGATGCCAAGGCCCGTCTGCTGGCAGAGCAGCAAAACAAGAAGAAAGACAGCGAGACATCCTTCGTGCCCACCAACATGGCGGTGAACTACGTGCAGCACAACCGCTGTAAGTGTCTCGGGAATGCAGGCCCGCCCTTCCTCCCCTGTTTGGATTGAGGTCCCCAGGATCCCCATATTCTGTCTGATGTGTCCTCTGGTCTCTCTTGATCTAGTTTATCATGAGGAGCTCAACGCTCCCATACGGAGAAACAAAGAAGAACCCAAAGCTCGACCTTTGCGAGTGGGTGACACAGAGAAGCCAGAGCCTGAGCGTGAGTATGCCTGAGGCTTCCAGGCTGCCCAGAGTGGTCAGTGCTCTGGGGCCCATGGAGGAGGCTGGGGCTGGACAGGACAGAGCTTGAGCCTTGAAACCAGGACATCTGGGTTCCAGGCCAAGCTCCAGACCCTGACCGTGCACCTTCCCTTTCCAAGCCTCAGTTTCTTCGTCTATAAAATGGGGATAGTAACAGAACCGACCTCTTGGGGTTGCCCTGAGGATCCACTGGGCTATCAAACACAGCAGAGACCCAAGAAGTTAAAAGTGTTCCATAAACAGAAATAAATTTAAAGTTATTCATAAATAAGAGGTATTTACTGAGGCCGTACTGTGTTCTTGTGCACTGGGTTGGGCACGGGGGTCCTGTGGGGAACAAGACAGGCATGGTCCTTGCCTGAGTGCAGTAGAGGCTAGCGGTGGGTTCCAGCAGGCCAACAGCTTTTGCTGTTCTTTTCCTTCTCAGGGTCCCCTCCTAACCGCAAGCGCCCTGCTAACGAGAAGGCCACTGACGACTATCACTATGAAAAGTTCAAGAAGATGAACAGGCGGTACTGAGACATGCAGACTGGGATGTAAATAGCACCTTTGTCTCCCTCCCTTTCAGGAAAGGATTCCTGGACAGAAGCCTGCTCATTTGCTAGCAGGCAGTTCCAAAAACAGACTCTAATTGGTCCAGCTGCTTACCTGCTGGATTTCCCAAGCACTAAATTTGTAACTTTGAAACAAAACAATGTGTAGTTTTCCTATTTGGGGGCAAACTGTATGGCAAGAATTATTAAAACTTGTTTGTAAATATGTTGACTTTCTCTTAATATTCTGAGTTAGGAGGAAACAACTATGTGTACATAGTGTGATAATACCCTTTAGATAGTACTTTTATTATTATATATACAATCATGTCTTTCACTTTCACATATTTGAAATGGGGGTCAAAAATGCATCGTTGGCTGGGCACAGTGGCTCACGCCTGTAATCCTAGCACTCTGGGAGGCCGAGGTAGGCGGATCACTCAAGGTCGGGAGTTCGAAACCAGCCTGAGCAAGAGGGAGACCCCCATCTCTACTAAAAATAGAAAGAATTTTTTGTTTTTTGTTTTTTTTGAGACAGAGTCTCGCTTTGTTGCCCAGGCTAGAGTGAGTGCCATGGCATCAGCCTAGCTCACAGCAACCTCAAACTCTTGGGCTCAAGCAATCCTGCTGCCTCAGGCTCCCGAGTAGCTGGGACTACAGGCATGTGCCACCATGCCCGGCTAATTTTTTTTTCTATATTAGTTGACCAATTAATTTATTTCTATTTATAGTAGAGACGGGGTCTTGCTCTTGCTCAGGCTGGTTTCGAACTCCTGACCTCGAGCAATCCTCCCTCCTCGGCCTCCCAGAGAGCTAGGATTATAGGTCCAGTGACCAAGGTCAACATTGGCAGTGCTAAGTCATGTTGATAGTGCCTACACTTGGTAAAACAGCACTTTACCTCTGTGATCGTCCCTCCAAAAACCCATAGCCCTAGTCTAATCCTGAGAAAAATGCCAAACCAGATCCAATAGAGGGGCATCCTGTAAAAGATTTCAAACTATCAAAGTCATGAAAAATAAGAAAAGTCTGAGAACCTGTCACAATCTAGAGTCGTCTAAAGAGACGTGACAACTAAATGTAATGTGGTATCCTGGATGGAAACCTGGAGCAGAAAATGACATTAACTGAGGAAATCTGAATAAACTATGCACTTTAGTTAATAATGATATAGCAACAGTGTTTCATTAATTGTAACAAATTGTAGCATACTAATGTATAGTAAGATTTTAGTAATGGGGAAACTGTGTGGCGGGGAGGGGTGGTATACAGGAACTCTCTGTACTATTCTCAACTTTTCTGTAAATCTAAAACTCTTCTTTAAAAAAAAAAAAAAAAACATAAAAAAAACCCCGTGGCCAACAGGGCTTCTCAGAACTAACAATCTGGAAAGGGCTCTGCCCGGAACAAAGATGGCGGCCCCTGACGTTTGGCAATGGCCGGCCCCAAACAAAGATGGCCTCCTCGACGGAAGGAACCGGAAGCGCGAGCCTGGCGGTAGCGCGGGTGCGCGGTGAGCGCGAGCGCGCGCAGGGTGGCGCGGTTCCGGGCATGAAGCTGGGCCGGGCCGCACTGGGCCTGCTGCTGCTGGCGCCTTTGGCGGTGCGGGCGGTGGAGCCCATCAGCCTGGGCCTGGCCCTGGCCGGCGTCCTCACCGGCTACGGCTACATCTACCCGCGCCTCTTCTGCCTCTTCACCGAGTGCTGCAGCCAGAAGCCGAGCCTCAGCCGGGAGGGTAGGTTGGGGCCGGGCCCGGGCTGGGGTGGGGGGCGAGGTCCCAGGAGCGCCGGGCTGGGCACAGCCCCGCTCGGAGGGAGCCGGACCCAGGAAGCCGAGCGGCTGGGGCTGCAGGGTGGGGCCTGGCTTCTTGGCCACGAGCGCACACAGGCCGGACTTTGGTCGGAGGCCTGGGGAGGCGAGCTGCAGGTTGGGCTTCTCCACGCAGAACTGGGGGTGGGCCGGTTCTAAACTTCCTCTGGAGACAGCTCAGGCACCTTCCTAGCTGGAGACAGGAAGGATGGTGGGGACCCTTCCGGAGCAGAGCGGAGGTGGTCAAGGTGCGCCCTGTCCCTGCCCTGCCCTGCCTTGGGGTGGGAGGAGTCACGCAGGGGTTAGGGGTGCAAACTGCAGGCTGCTGCAGTGGAGCCCGGGACCTTTTCAGGAAGGATCCGGGCAGGGGGCAGGGCTTTAGAACAGGCGGGACCAGCAAAGGGAGGCCTCCCTGGACCAGGGTTCCCCTTTGGGCCAAGTGCTTACGGCCCACCATAGCCCAGCTTTCACAAGGTGCATGAAGAGGCCTTACTTGGTTTTGCTGGCTTTCCCAAGGGCCTGTAAATGTGGCTACGTTTTGCCAGCTGTTTCTTTTCTCTCCTGACTGGCTTTGTCTTTCCCAGCGCTGCAGAAGGATCTGGACAGCAAGCTCTTTGGACAGCATCTTGCAAAGAAAATCATCTTAAATGCTGTGTCTGGTTTCATAAACAACCCGAAGCCCAAGAAACCTCTCACCCTCTCCCTACATGGGTGGACAGGCACTGGCAAAAATTTTGTCAGCAAGATCATCGCAGAGAATATTTATGAGGGTGGTCTGAAAAGTGACTATGTCCACCTGTTTGTGGCCACGCTGCACTTTCCACATGCTTCGAACATCACCCTGTACAAGGCAAGGGCAGACATTTGGAATCCTTCCTGGACGACGCCAGGTTTGAGGTTCCTTTGCTGTGGGATGGGATCTGGGAATTCCATGTTGAAATGAGTGAACCCTGAAAATGGCTCCACGTGTCAGTTCCTCTTTGAAAGGTGGGGAGGTGAAGTTACAGAGGGTTTAGATGCACAGAGCAATCACACCATCAAAGCTCTGTGGAGGCTTCGAAAATAGGACCAGTGATACTCAGTTGAGTTAGTGGGGTCATAGAATTTTAGATATGGACATAATCCAGATTAAAGATCATCAAATCTTACTCATTTTGTGAAAGAGAAAACACTTCTATAGAGGCCTAAATTTGTTTATTGTAACTGTTGCAAACTGCTTTGACAGTTTAACTCACTGGTTAATAGCCTGGGCTTTGGTGGCAGACACACCTGGATTTGAGTTCTAACTCCCACCTAGCAGCTTTGTAGTCATGGGAAAGTTGCCTGATCTGAGACTCCCATTCTTCATTACAAATTGTTGCTTGTGAGAATTCAGTGAGCTCTGTCAGTCAAGCATGTAACATGGTGCCTGGCACATAAATGTTCAAATACATTAATTGTTGCCTTTTAGGATCTGTGTAACAGATCAAGATAAGTTGGTAGTCCTACTCAGGATTGTGGCTCCAGTAATTTAATAACTGTGTGACTTTGAGCAAGTTACTTAATCTCTCTGTGCCTCAATTTCCTTATCTATAAAAGAGGGTACACAATAGTAACTACCTTGATGTGTTTGGGGATGTCACAGTAAAATGTTATATGAACAGTGCTTAGATGACATGTCCTCTGCTATTGCATGTAAAGCAGGGTAGCAGAGTTGGAAAACTTTGGCTGTTGGAGCCCAGTGGGTGTGAGTGAATCCTTATGTAAACAATGACTCACCTCATGGCCTCAGCAACCACTTCAGCTCTCCTGAGGTTCCTCTGTAAATCCAGGCTAGTCAGTACCTACAGAGTAAAATTACTGCTTATATTAGATACACACCAAGAACATTGTAACTATGTGCTGTAGTAGCCAAGTAAAAACCAAAATAATAGTAGGTCAAGACCTAGATGTAACTTCCAGAGTCTTAGAAAACAAATAGCTGATTTCCCTACTTCACTGTGAGGGTAAAAAAAATATATATAGATTAAATAGATTTTCCATTTTCTTATTAAAAGGCTTCCAAAAGTCTTTTCTCCTTACCTTGACTGCTTAGTATTATAAGAAATACCTAAATATGTTCTTATGCCCAAGGACAGGAAAAGAAAAACATATCTGTTCATGGGGAGTATTTCTGGTTAGACAAATTTATTTCAGAAACCTCCAGGCATTGTCCCAGGTACTCAAGTGTCACCTCACCAGGCTCATCCCAAAGCATGCGAGCTCTCAGGCCAAGCTACCTGGCTTGAGTGAGCCTTTGTTCACTACTTTTCCCAGCTGAGAGGTGGAGCACCTGCTCCAGGCGGTTCTGTGGATTGAATGAGAGTGGGTCGCTTGGCCCTGCCTCCAAGAAGACTGGTGTACACAGGATATGTGTTAATGTTGCCATTTTGATGACAAAAGGCCAGCAGCTCTGGCATAGCATCTATGTGGTATCTCCCAGCACAGGAATTATAATCTAAGTGTGGGGCTTTGGAATCAGGCAGGGCTGGATTCAGATCCCAGCTCTGCCACATACTAATTTTATAATCTTGGGCAAGTCGAGTAAGCTCTCTGTGCCTCATTTTCCTCATCTGTAAAACAGCATCCTAATGCCCACATATGGTTATTAGAGACAGAGGAGCTTGTGCATGTGAAGTTTTGAGCACCGAGCACCCAGCACTCTAAGTGCAGCCATCGTATTTAGTGGTAGCAAGAGTTGTTTCGACGGCCCCTGCTGAGAACTTTGTGTTGGCTTTCCCCTTATAATTCAGGATCAGTTACAGTTGTGGATTCGAGGCAATGTGAGTGCCTGTGCGAGGTCCATCTTCATATTTGATGAAATGGATAAGATGCACGCAGGCCTCATAGATGCCATCAAGCCTTTCCTAGACTATTACGACCTGGTGGATGGGGTCTCCTACCAGAAAGCCATCTTCATATTTCTCAGGTAAGCTCAGGGTAGGACATGATTGAAGGGCTCTGAGGCTGGGGCTCCAGGAGAGAACCCAGTCCTTACTCCCGGGAACTGTCTTGCAGCAATGCTGGAGCAGAAAGGATCACGGACGTGGCTTTGGATTTCTGGAGGAGTGGCAAGCAGAGGGAAGAAATCAAGCTTAAGGACATTGAGCATGCCTTGTCTGTGTCAGTCTTCAATAATAAGAACAGTAAGTAAGGCCACCTGCTGCCCAACCCCATCTCGTTCGTAATCCTGCGCCCTACGTGTTAGCACGTCAGTGTCACCGTCACCTGGCAGCTGAGTAGAAAAGCAAGTTCTCCGTCTCTTCCTGAGTCAGAATTCCTGAAGGGATTCTATGCTAACAAACTCCAGGTGGTTTTATGAACACTAAAGTTTCAGAAGCACTGGTTTAAATAGAAGGAGATCATGGTGGCTTATGCCTGTAATCCCAGTACTTTGGGAGGCCAAGGCAGGAGGATTTCTTGAGGCTGGGAGTTTGAGGCTAGCCTGGGCAAAATAGCAAGACCCTGGCTCCATAATAAAAAAATTTAATCTGGGTGTGGTGGCTCACACCTGTAATCCTAGCATTTTGGGAGGTTAAGGATCACCTGAGGTCAGGAGTTCAAGACCAGCCCAAGCAAGATAGCAAGACCCTGTCTCTACAAAAAATTTAAAATTTAGTTAGGCATGGTGATATGTACCTATAGTCTCAAAGTTAATTGGGAGGCTGAGGTAGGAGGATCACTTGAGCCCAGGAGTTTGAGGTTGCAGTGAGCTATGGTCACACCATTGCCCTCATGCCTGAGCCACAAAATGAGAACCTGTCTCAAAAAAATGTAAATAGAGGGAAATTATTCATCATCAAAATCTTAAAAATTAGTTCCTCCATTTTCTTCAGCTAAATGACTTTCTTTGGAGAAGAAAAGTAGGTAGTTGAACAAGGAATGCTGCTGTGGACAGCTCATTGGAGGAGATTAGGTCCCTCCCTTTCTTTGCATTGCCCAAGAACAATAGCCAAACGAGGCTGGACGGCCGTGTGAAGCTCTCTCTCCCTGCATGTGTCATGTAATCGTTACGGTAACCTGGCAGGGGAGAAACTGAGATTCCGGGAGATGTAGCAGCTGGCCCAGAACCATTCAGCTGGTAGTTGTCTCTGATTCTAGAACCTGAGCTTTTAAACTTTTAGCTCACCCATTCTCCTGTGAAGGTCACAGACTTTTGACCTTGAACCCTGGGAGGTGGAAAGCTATTGTGAGGGAGGCTGACTCACTGGCCAAAACCTGGGAGTCGGGCAGGCTGGCTTATGCACACCTTTGCTCAGGTTCCTGAGGTGGCAAAACAAAAGGTCTCATTTAAAACAGACTCACCAAGAAATTCATACTAGAGTCAAGTGAATAGTGTGGGGTATTTTTATGTAACCATGTACAATATGCTGAATAGTTTCTCAGCAAGCCAAAAAATATGAACATATGAAACAGAAACCTTAGCCCAATACTGTGGCAGGTGAGGCCAGGTGCCTGGAACTCACATTGTGGGAGGTTGCAAAGTGACTGAAGAGCACAAGCTTGCGAACTGGGCAGGCCTGGTTCAGCAGCTCCCTGACTGAGGCCTCAGGCCTCAGCGGCTGAACATTCGTGCAGCAAATATCTATTGAGCATCTATGGGGTGTCAGGGCTGGGGACACAGCAGTGCACAAAAACAGAAATTCTTGCCCTTGTAGAGCTTACGTCCTGGTACAAGGGCCCTGAGGTGGGCATGTGCTTGGGGTCCCTGTGGCTGGTCCAGGATGAACAGGAGAGGAACGGGAGGTGAGATAAGAGGTGAGACTTGGGGTGGGCACAGGTCATGGAGAGCCTGGGGGCCGTGATGAGCCAGGGGTTGTATTCAGGTGGGAGAGCGAGCCCTGGAGGGTTCTGAGCAGGCATCGACACAGTCTGACGGGCGTTACCAGGGCCTTGCTGGCTGCCGGGTGGAGAACAGACTGAAGGGAGCCCGGCGTGGCAGTGGTGGGTGTCGTGTTCTGAAGGTAGAAACGAGAGAATTTCCTGCAGGATCATGTGTGGGAATGAGACAGAGGAGCAAGGATCTGGCTTGAGCGACCGGGAGGGGCACTGCCATTTCGGGAAACAGGGCAGGATGGGCATGTTTGGGGACAGGCGTGTTCAGTGAGGATGACGTGTTGGGGGCATCTGAGCAGGGATATGGAGCAGGCGATTTGACCTTCCAGGGAGCAATTCAGGCTGAGGGGACAAATTTGGGAGTCAGCAGCAGATGGTTTTTAAAGCCTCAAGTCTGAGGTCTCTTGTCTTGCTGGAACACTCTGGCCCAGCCACCCCATGAGGAGGCCGGGTCCTCCTCATTTAGGCTCTGCTCAGAGGCAGCCCCTCAGCCAGGCCCGGTCTGACCTCCTCGGCCCTTGTTCTTCTGTCCTTGCCTGTCCGCTTCATGGTGTTCACTGCCTGCGAGCGTCTCCTCACCTAGAATGGTAAGCCCACGAGGGGAGTGTCCAGGCCCAAGGCCAACCAGCAAAGAGTAGGCCTTCAGGAGTGAGCTGTCCTGCTTGTTACTGTTCACAGTCCACACATTCCACCCCATCCAGTCAGCCTAGCACTTATTGAGCACCAGTTGTGAGCAAAGCACCGTAGCAAATGACAAGCATAAACCCCAGGCATCAAGGAGCTCACGTTAGGGACCTGAGTTGCAGCATTAAATGGCAAAGTGGAAGGAAAATGTTTCACGTGAAGACACATTGTGGGCTCAGAGGCGACCCATTGGGTGCCATGTTGTCTCAGAGGGGAGCAGGTCCTGGCTCAAGAGTTCCAGAAACCAGGAATAGTGGGCCGGGCAGGTGCAAAGCCAAGCCATACCTGGAGTGGGGATACATGGCAGAGTCCACGCCCTGTGCTGAGCTGTGGTGTCATCTTCACACACCTCACTCTCGGGTCTGGTGTGGGTCCCACAGATGCCCTGCAGGGGAGTTTCTAGCACGAAGGGGCGTGGCTGGCAGAGGCCTTCCCTGGGAGCTCTTCTCACTTTTCATTCTCTTGAGGCTCCACCAGCTCGTGAATCTGTGTCCTTCCCCACCCTGCCTCTGCTGTGACCCTCCCCACCTGCCATCGCTAAGGCACACCTTCGGAGGCTCTCCGGAGCCCACAGTGTAAAGGTGTCCCTTTCTACTCTGTTGAGTCACCCTGCCCTTTGCTGTCACAGGGGTGTCAAAACATGTAGATGTTTGTTAGTGAGGTCCCCTGGCAACACCGCCTTCCCCAGGCGCCCCCCTGGGCCGGGTGCACTGCTCTACCTCCAGGGCCCCAGCCCAGCCTGGGGCAGAGTGCACACCTAGTAGACTACTGGGTGGGTGACACCCAGTAGATGTGTGGGGGGTGGGGTGGTGCCCAGTATGTGACCCTGCAGATGTGTGGATGGACGTGCCTGACCAGCACCTTTTCTCTCTCCCCAGGTGGCTTCTGGCACAGCAGCTTAATTGACCGGAACCTCATCGATTATTTTGTCCCCTTCCTCCCATTGGAATACAAGCACCTGAAGATGTGCATCCGCGTTGAAATGCAGTCCCGCGGCTATGAAATTGACGAGGACATTATAAGCAAAGTGGCTGAGGAGATGACATTTTTCCCCAAAGAGGAGAGAGTTTTCTCTGATAAAGGCTGCAAAACTGTGTTCACCAAGTTAGATTATTATTACGATGACTGACAGGAGTCACTGCTTCGAGTTGAAGAGACAACACTCAGTCCTTCCTGATGCTTCCCCGGCTCCTGTCCCTGGGAGAGGAGTAAGATGGGTGTGCCCTACGTTATGTGGCAGGGCTACTCCTGGGCGTTGTTTTCACCTGGAGCCTGCAGGCCATCCCATCTTGGGGACCACGGGCAGGACACGAAGCCTCCAGAGCCTTCAGAGATGGACAGAGCTGGCTCCCAGCAGACCCATTCCAGGGCTTGTGATTTTTTTAAAATTATGTTTTAATTTCAGGTGTTTCTGTTTCAAGGAGGGACAAGTAAGTTTTATTGAAAATGTGATACCTTTATTTAAAATGGTTTTTAACATTATGAGAAACTTCTCAGATTCTAAGTAATTGGCTTTGGGTGTTTTTTATGTTCCTATCATTATAACACACACTGTGATATCTTTACTCCAAAAAAGCCCAAGCACGAGTCACTGGCATAGATTCCGTAGGACGGCATTCCTGGGGACAAGACTGGAGCACTGGCCATACCTGCCACAGGGTGACCAGGGGCAGCACAGTGCTTGGACAAAGGGACAAGTAAGAGGACACGTTCAGCACCACAGATGAACCTGCAATGTCCTTTCCAAGGGACTGGTCTCAGCAATGCTGTGAGTGTTTGTTAGAACCAGAGTCTTGGCAGAAAAGTATTTCCAGCTTGTCACTTGGCAGTGCTCGGCTTTGCAAGAGCAGGCCCATCTCCACTTTCCCTTCCCGGGTGAGCCGTGAGCTGTGCACATCCTCTGCTGGATTCAAATCATCACGAGGTGATTTTGCTGTATTAAAACATTTTTCCTCATTTATCACTGGTTTTTGTTATGTTGAATCAGGACCCCCTCCCAAACCTAGTTAAGCTTAGCTGACCCTTCTGAGAACAGTGTTTTCATTTATAAATGGAAACAGATACCATTTTGCAATAAAATTTTGTGTGCAAAACTTGTGACTACTTTTTAAGTGGGAGAGATCCCCCCCATGCACACCCTGTGAGCTCAAGCTGTGATGAGGCCCAAGCAGGTGCAGTTCAGGTCGGAATGAAAAAAGTCTCTTGCAGGACTCTGAGGACCCTAGGACAGCTCTGGCCCCTCACCCAGCTGCACGGGAATGGCACTCTTGTTACCAGGGCTCATGGGGATGCCTGCTGTGGAGTTCAAGTCCAGCTGAGATGCCAGGAGCATGGAGCTAGAGGAGACTAAACCTACCTTGTTTTATGCAACATGCATGTGTGCCTACAAACAGGCAGAGCTCTGTGGCGTGGCTGCTGTGCAGAGTGCTGGCAGGGACAACTTTGCAAGCACAGACTAGTTGGCAGCCCAGCTGCAGGTCTAACGCAGGACCCCTCAGCTTCCTGGCTCCCCAGCCTGGACAGGGTTCTTCTAGGGCAGCCCAGGTCCAAGTCTTAGAAAGCTCTTGGTGTTGAGCTGAAGCTGGCCTGGTGTGTCCCCAGGGGGGAGATTAGGTTTAATCAATCACTCATTTGAAAATTGCAGCCTCAGCACCTGGGAGCCCCTAATTAGGGAACACAGGGGTCCCCTGACAATTTTGTTAAGTTCAGTCTTCATAGATGAGGCAGTATGGGGTGGAGTAGAAACTGTATTAGGCTGAGAACCAGAGCTAGGAAGGTGGCCTCATGGGGCTCAAGAACCTTCAGATGAGAAATTAGGGGTGTTGGTGAGAAGGGTTTGAACTTCCTGTTTAAGATAAATCAGCTAATCCTTAGTCCTGCGAACAAAGTTAGTGTTGGCAATTCACTGCCGAGATAGGAGATGAGGTTAGGGGTGATTGAGCTGAAACTGGATTAACATGACTAGGATAACATTATTTACTATAATTTGGGGCGAGAAGACGAGGCAGTTAGGTTTCCTTATCTGAGATCAGTTCAGCAAGTCTGAGTGTCTACGGCTGAACGTGCCTGACATCTTCTGATCTTAGAAGCTAAGCAGGGTCAGGCCTGATTAGAACTTGGATGGGAGAATGTCAGGTGAGTTGTTTTCCCAGTGCCTCAATTTCCTTCCTACATTAATTTTAGAGTATATTTTTTAGAAAGAAATCCATCATTTTCATTAAAATATCTATCACCTAATCCAATTAAACTTCCTATTTGGGGATAACAGCCTTTAAGGTAAATACTGATTCTGTACGATGCAAAGGCTGCCAACCTGCACGTCCAGGGTATGGTAAGTCTAACACCACCTGAGCTGTTGAAGTCTTTATTCCAAACTTTGTTACCAAATAAACTAGGGGAGGAAAGTTAGCAAGGGACATCTCATATCATAAAATCTAGCCTTAAGATTCTATATCCAGGTCAATTCAAACTCCTGCCCATATTTTATGAGGGGTGGGGGAGGCTGGGCCGTCCGTGGCCTTTTCAAGCTACAGTTGGTAACAGCAGTCCAAAGGTGGCCAACATGTGTTGAGTTTATTACACCACTATAAACAGAAATCTTGTCTCTGCTTGACCTAATACCCAAAAGGTTATAAGTGAAATCTAACTCAGCTCCAATTTGAGAATATGTACTAAAACTTTTAAGCCTTACCTTGGCGTTTTTCAAAGACTGTGATACCCTATGAGGCAGTTCCGTGTCAAAAATTCGCTCTTACCACACTTTGTACATGAAAATGCTGCGCTGTTCTAAGGGCATGTCTGCAGCTGCATTGTAACCATAGGAGGGACACAGAATGAGTCGCACTGGGTGGAACCTGAGTCTTACCTCCCAGTGATCAGGGCAGTCCAGCCTGGCGCTGCCACATAGGGTGTCCTTATCAGATGACCCTGTTTGATCTATGGCTGTGACCGTACACTTCCACACATTCAACAACATTCATGCCATTTAAGAATACCTGAGAAAGGAATAAGCAGTTATTTCATTTTAAGTCCTACCCATGTTTTATTATAAAATAAGCAATTTCCTATATTTCTATTAATCTGTGGTCCAGAAGACATTATAAAAATCATACATATCCTTGCAAACTCTAGCATTTCTAGTGTACAGTACTCCTACTTCTTTGGCAATACAGAATCTGCAGCTGACGCTCAGTGTGGGCATGTGCCAGTCATAGAGAATGAGCACATTGCACAGATTTCCAATGGTTCTGTGGAGTCCAGTGAGAGACTGACCCACATATAAAGTGTAACACACAAGAGCTCACCATGGGAACCAAGGACTCAAACTCAAAGCCAGCGGTCTCACTGATTCCCTCTATGGTACGGCTGGGGATATCCAGCAGCGAGTGAGGTTCAGGACAAGGTGTGGTCCAAGGCAGGCTGGGGCTGACGCTGTGAGATGGATGGGCAAGGAATCAGCAGCCAGAGAATAGACAGGAGGAAGGGACCTGTCTGTCCCGTCTGCTGCAAAGGCCTCAGGTCGAACCCCCAGCCCACATGGGGATAGTTTAGCACAGATCAAGAGTGCTCAGTGGTCGCTGCGCACACGCTGTGACGTCTGTGACCATCCAGTGGGCCCTGCTGTCCTCATCCAGAGGCTGCCTGCTAAAAGCCCCACGAAAGACTAAGTGGGGGCGCTGCCTGTAGCCCTGGAAAAGGCCAAGGAGGGGGTCAGAGAGCATGGTTCTTTGCACAAATAGGGCTGAGTAAGTCTGCCCAGTGTCCACTGGGCCCTGATCCTGAAGTTCTTTACCCTCAGAAGAAAGGGCCTGTTCACGTTTCCTGGGAAGCCTTGGGGTGCCCAGCTTGCGCTCGCCTCTGTAACTGCGCTCCCCTCGCTGGATAGCATAGACTGGAGAAATGTAGAATTTCCCCCTCAGTCTGAAGAAGCCTTTACCAAAACATTCTGTCAAAAACAATGCAGCTGATTTTGCTTTCCAAGGTCGGGAGGTTTGGGAGATTTGGGGGCCATGGTTCAGAATTTCTGGGGAGCATGTCTGTGTTCAGTTGTTTCCCCCACCTCCACCCCTCAACATGCGATTCAGTAGGGAGCAGGGGTGAGACTGGGTAAACTCAGCAGATGGCATGCCACCTTGGGCGGTCTATGCAATCACCTTACCTGTCCCTTTAACAGGCAAAAAGTTGACTCCTTGATAACGAATTGGCATGGATTTGACAATTTCATAACTTTTATCTCAGTTATGAAACGTAAAGTTTGTTCACAGCTGAACAAACTTTACCTTTCATAACTAATTCAATCGAGGAAGAATTTGTGCGTAGCATGTTGGGGGAAAGACTAGTGTGGAAGTGAGTTAAAACTGGCCAAATGCTAAAAGCTTTGAGGCAATCTTAAAACCACTGATGTTAAAAATGGCAATTTAAATAAGAACGCTATCTGATCAAAAAAGTGCTGGCCATCCGCATCAGCAGGCACCACCCACACCAATTCCAACTGAAAATGCTTCAAGTCAGGGAAGGTTCCCTGTGTGAAGAAAACCAACAGCCGAAGAGTGTCTTCTACAGGAGAAGACCCAACGCTCCTCAGAGGCCGCCCTACCAGGAGCTGCTGAGGTGTTGGTCCCGTGGGTCACAAAGGATCCATGGGCCTGCCTCGCACAGCTGGCACAGCTGTCGTCAGGCACTTTTGTTAAGGTAACGATCAGTGTGAAGGGGATTTTAAAAGTTCATCTTCAAATGCGAAGAACAGTTGGACTTCTTTCATGTTGCAAAAGGACAAGTGGATGGGACAGATTAGCACATTTTCATATTTCAACTCTTAGAAGTTTCTCTATCCTGAGAGTCCGCAGGTGCAAATGTGCAAAACCCTGAAGAGGTCTTCAAAGTGCTTCCGGAAGGCAGGGGGCCCTGCTGTGCTCAGCCTCCCCGTTGCCTCTTAACCCATTTGGGTAAAAGCTCAGTGGAAATCGAGCCGCGACTGCACGGTCTTGCAGCCCTTGTCTGAGTAGATTTTCTCGTCTTTGGGGAAAAATGTCATTTCCTCTGCCACTCTTGTGACAATGTCTTCATCTATGGCAGAACCTCGGGCCCTCATCTCGGCCCGCACACACATTTTCACATGTCTGTACTCCAGGGGCAGGAAGGGGATAAAGTAATCGATGAGGTTCCTATCAATCAGTCCACTGCGCCACAGGCCACCTGCGAAACAAGACACAGCTACGTTTCCTGCCCATCACTGCCAATTGGCCACGCTCTCACGGGGCCGCTCTGATCTTGATCCACAGTACATTCTTCATGTCCTTAGCCCTTCAAATTCTTTTTTTCTTTTTTTTTATTGAGACAGAGTCTCGCTCCGTCACCCAGGCTAGAGTGCCATGGCATCAGCCTAGCTCACAGCAACCTCCTGGGCTTAAGGAATCCTCCTGCCTCAGCCTCTCAAGTAGCTGGGATTACAGGTGCATGCCACCACTCCCAGCTAATTTTTCTATTTTTAATAGAGATGGGGTCTTGATCTTGCTTAGGCTGGTCTCAAACTCCTGGTCTCAAGCAATCCTCCCACCTTGGCATCCCAAAGTGCTAGGATTACAGGCGTGAACCACCTCACCTGGCCCAGAGATTCTTTTTGTCAGTATGCAAAAAGCTGACATTAGACTCGGCTAAACACCCTGCTAACTGGTTTCTAAAATAAAATTGCCCTAAGAAAATTCCCTACTTTATTTTAGCAAAGCCACTGAGGCAAGTGGGACTCTGTGGCTTTGGGAAACACTCGATGAGAGAGGAGACAGCTCTCTGCTGGCTGAATTAAGGGGCTCTTAACTCTTGTGGACTCACTGTGTTTATTATTGAAGACTCCAACAGACAGCACAGGTTCCAGGTCCTTCAGCTGAATGTCTTCCCTCTTTCTTCCTGCCAGCCAAAAGTCAAGAGCCGTCTTAGTTATGAGGTCCCCACCTGCATTGCTGAATTTGTGAGAGAAGCAAAAATTAAAATCACATATTTAGACTTCTGTATCTTACCAGGAAATGAACCTGCTCTAAGGTTTATTCTTTTTGTTTGTTTGTTTGTTTGTTTGTTTTTGAGACAGAGTCTCACTCTGTTGCCTGGGCTAGAGTGCCATGGCATCAGCCTAGCTCACAGCAACCCCAAACTCCTCCTGGGCTCAAGCGATTCTCCTGCCTTAGCCTCCTGAGTAGCAGGGACTACAGGCATGCACCACCATGCCTGGCTAATTTTTTCTATATATTTTTAGTTGTCCAATTAATTTCTTTCTGTTTTTAGTAGAGACGGGGGTTTCACTCTTGCTCAGGCTGGTTTCGAACTCCAGACCTTGAACGACCCTCCTGCCTCAGCCTCCCAGAGTGTTAGGATTATAGGTGTAAGCCACCATGCCCAGCCCAGGCCAATTCTTTTTTTTTTTTTCTTTTTTGAGACAGAGTCTGGCTTTGTTGCCCAAGCTACAGTGAGTGCCGTGGCATCAGCCTAGCTCACAGCAACCTCAAACTCCTGAGCTCAAGCGATCCTTCTGCCTCAGCCTCACGAATAGCTGGGACCACAGGCATGCACCACCATGCCTGGCTAATTTTGTCTACATATATATTAGTTGGCCAATTAATTTCTTTCTATTTATAGTAGAGATGAGGTCTCGCTCTTGCTCAGGCTGGTTTCGAACTCCTGACCTCGGGCAATCCGACCGCCTTGGCCTCCCAGAGTGCTGGGATTACAGGAGTGAGCTCCCGCACCTGGCCCCGGCCAATTCTTAAGCAATATTTACTATGTGCTAATAGACAAAAAAAAAAGTGTCTGCCCCGAAGGAATTTAAAATCTGTTTCTTCCAAACTTGCTGGGATAAAGCTCTGGCTTTTTATAACCCTCAGAAACCCAGGTGCAGTGAATAAAATTGCTTTTTATCAGCAATTATTTCTTTAGCTCATTTCTTTTGCCCATATTCCATGCCACGATGAAACTGGCAACCAAAAAATAAAGAAGTGGGCAAGTGACTTTTGCCAAGCTGGCACTTTTGTCCTGGTAAACAAGGTGCTTGCCAGAACTTCATACTAGCATTGGGAGAATGAGGGCTTATGTGTTCCCAAGAAACCGCTGCCTGCTCACCTGAGAAAGATGAAGATGGCTTTGCGGTAAGACACTCCATCCACTTGCTCATAGTAGTCTAGAAATGGCTTGATTGCATCGATGATCCCAGGGTGCAATTTATCCATCTCGTCGAAGATGAAAACAGACCTCGCACACGCACTCACATTACCACGAATCCACTTCTGCAACTGGTCCTAGACTCACCGTAAAAGAAATAGGATGTACAGGCTCAAAGGATGCTCTAAGAGGAGAAGCGCTACACTGCTGCTTGTGCACTGAAGGCAAGATCAGAGCTCTCAAGGGTTTAATGAAGAGCTTTTACAAATTGTACCCTACCTCCCTTCATTAGCTTTTCTAAAACCTCATCTATAAAAAGTAGAAATTGGCAGAGAGATGGGTGCTAAAATGCAGAGAAGGTTTTTTTTTTTAACTCAAATGACATGCTAAATGTGATTTTTTAAAGTTATAAAAGATACAAGATCCATGATCATTCACTGTTTACCAACCCATAGTTTTTATCTCACTATGGACTTCAATCTCAAATATTACCAGACATACTGAGGAATAAGGAACTAGGCTAAGACCTGCACAGTGCCCAAGACCAACGCTTTGTACTGGTGCAATGAACAAAGGAGCTGACATAGATGACATTTCATGAAAAGCATTTGTTCCAATGCTTTCTTTTTTTTTTTTTTTTTTTTTTTTGAGACAGAGTCTCACTTTATTGCCCAGGTTAGAGTGAGTGCCGTGGCGTCAGCCTAGCTCACAGCAACCTCAAACTCCTGGGCTCAGGTAATCCTGCTGCCTCAGCCTCCCAAGTAGCTGGGACTACAGGCATGCGCCACCATGCCCGGCTAATTTTTTTTTTCTATATATATTAGTTGGCCAATTAATTTCTTTCTATTTATAGTAGAGATGGGGTCTCGCTCTTGCTCAGGCTGGTCTCGAACTCCTGAGCTCAAACGATCCGCCCACCTCGGCCTCCCAGAGAGCTAGGATTACAGGCTTGAGCCACCGCGCCCGGCCTCAATGCTTTCTTGAAACAAACACAAAAACACACAAGCAACAAGCCCTTAAACCTAAAATGTGAAAGGTCATGACCATGAACCTCCCCTAGACTCACCCTCATCTACCTTATTATATTTCTAGAGATTTATGAAAGAATGTGGAAAACAAGAAAATTACTCCTTCCTTTTGGTAATCTGCCCTGCTTAGACAGTTTGTATGGCAAACACCCACTTCCACTTCCTTGCTCAGTTAAGTTTCTCTTTCTTTTTTCAGTCCCCACTTAACAGTAGGACTATTAACCTCAACAAGGATGACATTCACTTAAATGAGAATTAACCTTCCTAGACAACTTTATAGAAATTAAATGTGGAAAGAATATTTCAAAAAGAGAAAGGTCTGAAGGTTTAAGTTCTCTGAGTCTTTCTTTGAAGAAAGCAGCGCCAAGGACTTGAAAGACGGGATAAACAAAGGGAATAAAACTGTTCAGGAGAAAAAATCCTCCGATCTATATTGCAAAATGCAGAGGCAACACTCTGTACCATAGGTGGGGAGCATTAAATGAAGCCGCACCCAAACACATCCCTGAGACTGCCCCACTTCCCAGCTGGCTGGGAATGCTGAGTGCCTTCATTCACTGGAGAAGGTGGCTACCACGCAGCTGGGAGATTTGGGTTCAAGTTCTTGCTCTGTCACAAAGTGACAAAGATTATAAGGAGTAAATCACCTTGCCTCTTTTGGCTCCATCTTTTTAATATCCCCTATCCTACTGGATTATTTTGGAACCGAGTAAGAAAAAAGTTGTAGGAGAGCTTCGTAACCACCCTGGACTAAGTGTGCCTTAACTTCATGGAGCCTGGGGCAATTGCAATGCAAAGGAAAGAGAAGCAGAAGCCAGAGTTAGTGAGCAGGTCGCCCAGGCCAGTCGGAGTGGCCCGTGGACTAGGGAATAGTGGGTTCTCTTGCCTGGTACAGTTTTATCTTCTGCTCATGAGGGAAGTGCAGAGTCGATACAAACAGGTGGACAAAGTTACTCTTCAGGCCTTTTGGGTGAAGATTTTCAGCCACAATTTGGCTGACAAAATTCTTGCCTGTGCCAGCCCAGCCGTGTAAGGAAAGGGTCAGTGGTTTCTTGGGATTTTTGTTGCTCCTGAAGCCAGTCAATGCCTTGACAATCACTTCTGTGGCCACATGCTGTCCAAACAGTTTCTCCTCCAAATCCAGCTTCAGGGCTGCAGGAGCCAGCCCCAGAACAGAGAAAGAAACACACGTTAAAAATGCACCGGAGGGGGCGGGGGGCAATATACATAACCTTAACACTTGTACCCCCATAATACGCTGAAATAAAAAATAAAAATAAATAATAATAATAATAATAATAAAAATAAAAATAAATAAAAATGCACCAGAAAAGCAGCACTTTCCTAGCTGGCCAAAGCGAGAAGCACAGATTAGTGACAGATTTAGCCAGACCCCAGGGCTGACACTGAGGCAGAGTCAGTGACTTGGGCAGAGAAAGTGACTTGGGCAGAGCCCCACGACCCGGAGACTTTCCCTAGGCACTGCTGCCAGGGGTGGAGTCCCGGCAGAGTTCCCGCGAACGACTCCCAGCCTGCCCCGTCCGTTCTCCCGCCCACCCGATCGGGATGACCGCCGGCTGGATGCCGCGCGCTAGCGCCGGGCCTGGAGCGCAGAGACCCCCGCGCCCCGGGGCCGGACCTCGAACCCGCGCCCCCGCCGTACCCGAGGCGTTGAACGGCTGCTCCTCGCGGCAGCACTCGGAGAAGCGGCAGTAGATGTCCTTGTAGGACAGGTAGCCGGTGAGAAGCGACGCGGCCCCGATGGCGATGCCCACGCTGATGGGCTCTAACGCCGCCACCACTCGGGCAGCCAGCAGGAGCTGCAGCACCGCCGCGCCCCAGAGCCGCTCCGTCAGCCTCATTCCCTCGCCTCAGAACCCGCGGCTGCCGCTGCGTTGCGCGCCCGGGCGGCCGAGCGGCTGGCCGGACTTCCGGTTTGCGTCACTTCCGCCCCGCAGACCCACCCACCCTTGGGGCCGCCATGTCAGTGAGGAGCTGGGAGACGGGGCCCTGCGCCGCCATATTTGTGAGTGGCCAGGTAGTGTCTGGTGACTCAGCTTCAGTGGAACTCCACCCCGGGATTTTTGTTTTCTGTTGAGACAGAGTCTCGCTGTGTTGCTCGGGCTGGAGTGCCGTGGCATCAGCCCAGCTCACAGCAGCGTCCAACTGCTGGGGTCAAGCGATCCTCATGCCTCAGTCTCCCCAGTAGCTGGGACTATAGGCGCGCGCCACCACGCCCAGCTAATTTTGTTTAATATATATATATATATATTTTTGGTTGCCTGGCTAATTTCTATTTTTAGTAGAGACGTGGTCTCCCTCTTGCTCAGGCTGGTCTTGAACTCCTGAGCTCAAGGGATCCTCCCGCCTCGGCCTCCCAGAGTGCTGGGATAACAGGCGTGAGCCACCGCGCTGGGATTTTACGGGTTTGTTTTATTAAGAGCTTCCCAGAGCCCCGAGACTTTGCTTTGTCATCCCTCTTCTCCCTTCACTCCCCCAGAGCTACAATGAGCAGTTTCTCAGGTCTGCCCACCTGCCTGCCCTTTTCCTGAAACAATGAATTAATGAGCGATCTGGGTGCTGGGCCTAGGCTGAGCGTTGCAGACACATCAGCCCCGAGACAGCCCTGCCAGGGCATCCGCACTCAAACCCAGAAGTTCCTGCACTCGTCATGCGACATGGCAAGCCCCTAGCTGGATGCGGGCAAGACAGCAGGCAGGACCCAGTCGCCCTCTCAGAGCTTGTGGGTTATGGGGGGTGCAGAGAAAGGAGCAAGGACAGGTACTGTGAGAGCGTAAGAAGTGCAGGGAAGGTGGAGTACTCCACTCCATGATGACCCTTATATATATATATATTTTTATAATCCTCTACCATAACTAACTACTTGACTTTTTGAATTGTTTCCTAGAACTGATGGATTTTCTGCAAGACAGGGGAGTTGAGATTCTGAAGGCCCTGGGGCAGACTTCCTGAGCCAAGACTCACCATCCCCCAAGGCACATGGCTCCTCCTTTTTTGAGGCAGCTTCTCCTGTTCTCCCAACAAGACAGCTTTCATACTAAAAATTCTCTTCTTCCTTTTAATCTCAATAACTGGATGTTTGTGTGATGAGCAACTGGACCTAGACGGAAACCTCCTTTCGGTTTCCATAACAGTGGGGGGCAGGGAAGGCTTTTGTCTAAGCTGGGAACTAAGGGTTTAGGCAGGCAAAAAGTGAGGAGTAGAGTGGTCTACACAGAGGACAGAAGAGCCAGTTTGAAGAACTAAAAGTATTTCACTTGGTGGAGGATGCAGAGAGATGGGGACGGGGAACAAGGCGGAGACTGGAAGGTGAAGGCCATGCTGGTGCAGTAAGGAGTTTGGGTTCTGTTCTGGGGGATAATAGGGAGCCACAGAAAGTTTTACACAGGGAGTAACCTGGTCAGATCAGAGATCATTCTGGCTGCTGGGTTCACAAGGGATAGGCAGAGGACAGGGAACCAGCTAATTTTTCTATTTTTTGTAGAGGTGAGGTCTCAACTATCTTGGCCAGGCTGGTCTTGAACTCCTGCCCTCAAATGATCCTCCCCAGCCTCCTAGAGTGCTAGTATTACAGGCAGGAGCCACTGTGCCTGGCCCCTCTTGGGTGACTTTTATTCATTCTTTAGGACACTGCTGAGATACGGAGGAGGAGAGCTTTCCCCTTTCCCCTTCTATAGGCCTCGTGCTTTCTGCATCACAGCCCTGACTTCCCTGGACATAAGCTGCCTGCTGTGGCTATGTCCCTGACTAGGCTGAGAACTCTGTGTGGGCAGGGACCATGTCTGTCCCATTCCCTGCTGTGCTTCCAGCATACAGCACTGGGGCTGACACAGAGCCAGGGTTCATTAAATGTTTGTTGACAGATTGGCTGACGGATGAACCCAACCAATTTGGGCAAAGCCTGGGCCAAGGTTACCTGGACCACTATAACAGAGGTAAAGGTCTGTGAACTAAAATGCTCACCACCACCACCCCCCCACCAGCTGACTGAATGGACCCCCTCGTGGCCAAAGGAATATTCTAGGGCAAAGTTGCCTGCCAGGAGGAGGGAGGTCAGACATGCCTATCATGCCCCCCTCCCTTCTTGGGGACATCCTTTGTAACCCATTAACAGGCCTAAGGGTATGCAAGACAGACCTGCAGGTCCTCAATTTGTGACAAATGGTGGCTTATCTCTGGTAAACAGTTTATGTTAAAACATTCCAGGTCTTTAGACAAAGCTTCATGTCTTTAGCCAATTACAATCTAAAGAATCTTTAAACCCACCTATAACCTGTACGCCCCCCACCCTTCGAGATGGCCCTCCTTTTTGGGCCAAACCAATGTATGCCTCCCTCACATTGATTGATGGCTTTACCCGTAACACTTGTCTCTAAAATGTATAAAAACCAATCTATAACCCAGCCACAGCGAGTCCACTTGCCCAAGGCCTCTTGGCAGTGGCTCCAGGTCATGGTCCTCAAATTTGGCTCAGAATAAATCTCTTTAAAATTATTTTTGCAGACTTTGGCTTTTTTCCATTGACAGGTCAGAAAAAGGGCAATAAAATGTTTTATAGGTTGTCTCTTTATCCACCCCTCCCTCTACTTGGGGAATTAAAACCTGCATTCCTTCCCAAGGCCACTAATCAAAGGGGCAGAAAAATGTTCTTTGCTGTTTATTTCCTAGTATCTTAAACCACAAGAGACGGCTCAACGGGATTGTCACAAGATCATAGTCAAGGTCTGTGGAAACCACCAACTATAGTTAAACAACAATAGCCCAAAGCCATGACATGTGACACTGGTCACACCAACCTGAACCCAACCTCCACTGCAATCCCCCCTTTAAAAAGCCCCATTTTTGGCTGGGCGCTGTGGCTCACGCCTGTAATCCTAGCACTCTGGGAGGCCGAGGAGGGAGGATTGCTTGAGGTCAGAAGTTCCGAAACCAGCCTGAGCAAGAGCGAGACCCGTCTCAACTATAAATAGAAAGAAATTAATTGGCCAACTGATATATATAGAAAAAATCAGCCGGGCATGATGGCGCATGCCTGTAGTCCCAGCTACTTGGGAGGCTGAGGCAGAAGGATCGCTTGAGCCCAGGAGATTGAGGTTGCTGTGAGTTAGGCTGACGCCACGGCACTCTAGCCTGGGCAACACAGTGAGACTCTGTCTCAAAAAAAAAAGCCCCATTTTTCTGCTTTAAAACAGGATGGTGGTTCTGCTGAGACGATAGTCTGCTACCCAAATTTACTGGTAGATTAATAAACTTCTCTTTCCTTTTCCTCAAATGACTTGTCCTCGTTCTTGGCGCTCACTTATTCGGCTTTGGGGACAAATACCAAACTTTCGGTAACACCACTATGACCTCCTCCTCACTGGTTCCCTGCCCTCTGCCTATCCCTTGTGAACCCAGCAGCCAGAGTGAGCTCTGATCTGACCATGCGACTTGCCAGGCACCACACGCACAAAGATCAAGTTGTCTGCTGCATACGAAGTCATTGCTGGTACCCCAGAAGCCAAAGAGAAAGGAAACTCAGTGCAAAACTGAGCAGAGCTGTAAACCTGACAGAAGTCTGCACACAACTCTTGGGACTCTGTGAGGGAGACAGAAGACCCCACAATGAGTGTGCATCTGTGGCAGCTTTTTCTGTGTTCCTCAGGGGCTCTCAAGGCCACCGGAAGTCCCCTTTAGATTTCTACGTATTTCTACGCGCATCAGCATGGCAAAAGGAAGGAGGACCTTCCAGAAGTGGAAGGAAATAGAAGGAAAAGCCTTACTGCAGCCAATTTGGGGAGATTTTAAGCTTTTAAAACGTCAATAAAGTTTTACATTTTTTCTCAGCAAAAATCATGCCAACAAGGTGGGAAGCAAGCAGAGGGACCATACATTTTTTTTTTTAAAAAGGGGTTTCACCGAAGAACAGTATCATATGTTTAACTGTGGATTCTCCTAACATCATGACTGCCTTCAAGCGTGACAAAATGTAGGCAGTTGTGTCTTCTGTTGGGAGGAATATGCAGCCAGGCACACCCCTAGCCAAGGCAGAACAGCTGAAGCTGGCAACAGAATGCCTTCGTTAGTTAAATATTTGCAATGGAACATGAGACCTATTAAATAAAAATCTCACCTTAGGTCAAATGAGTTGGATTTTGTTATGTCTGAAAAACACTGGTCCCTACGAGAAGGTTCTGAAGTCTGATCCCAGGAGAAAGTGGTTGTCTGGAGATATCCCAGTGTTCTTAAGAGTCTGTTCATAGATCTGTTCAAGAAGGCAAAGACTTTGTGTTCATTTTCAGAAGGCTCTCTGCATGTACGTACACAGAAAAGGAGGCTTGTATGAGAAAATTTAGTAGCTTAAAAAGTAAATGGATTGAAAATACAAAAGAATAAAATTATAAAATAAAAAGGGGTTTCAATCGATTGGAAAAAATAGTCCCAGAAACAGGATCCAAAAGAGAAAAACCAGAAAAGCTTTTAAAAATATATACAGAGAGCTTAAATATCAGCTTTTAATTAGGCTGGCTTCTGACCATAGAGCTCCTTTTTATTTATTTTTGAGACAGGGTCTTGCTCTGTCACCTGGGGCTAGAGTTCGGTGCATAGCTCACAGCAACCTCAAACTCCTGGGCTCAAGTGAGCAGCCTCCAGCTTCAGCCTCCTGAGTAGCTGGGACTACAGGCGTGAGTCACCGCGCCCTGCCAGAGCTCCTTTTTCAACAAATACTTTTGTTACCAAAAGCTCAGCCACTTGTCCCTCAGGCTGCATCAGAAGAACAAGAATGAGTGGTTTGAGGGGAAGGTAAGAGAAGTTTTATTACTTTGCCAGCAAAGGAGGAGGATGGAGACTCCTGTCTGAAATGCCATGTCCTACTAATCAGCAGAAATACAGAGCTTTTGAAGGATGGGCTCTCAGCTTCAGGCAATTGCTGTTCAACTACAGTTGATGATTCTAATCATCCATCTCTGCTGAAGACAATCTCATGACCTCTGCTCAGGACCTCCCTTTACCAGGTTGGCTGGGCCATCTCCTGTTGCACAAATAGCAAATGACTTACCCGCCCCGCCCCCCCAGCCACCGACCTAGGAGAGGGAGACAGGCTTTAGTTCTTAGAAAGGGATGGAGGGTGTTTTAAAGAGATAGAAAATATTTTTGCTGTTTTCTTTTCCTAGGCTATTCTCTCTGTTACATACCCCCCACTGTCAAAATTTCTCTTCTAGGCCGGGCACGGTGGCTCACACCTTTAATCCTAGCACTCTGGGAGGCCAAGGCAGGCGGATCACTCGAGGTCAGGAGGTCAGGAGTTCGAAACCAGCCTGAGCAAGAGTGAGACCCCCATCTCTACTATAAATAGAAAGAAATTAATTGGCCAACTAAAAATATATAGAAAAAATTATCGGGGCATGGTGGCGCATGCCTGTAGTCCCAGCTACTCGGGAGGCTGAGGCAGCAGGATCGCTTGAGCCCAGGAGTTTGAGGTTGCTGTGAGCTAGGCTGACACCACAGCACTCTAGCCTAGGCAACAGAGTGAGACTCTGTCTCAAAAAAAAAAAAAAGAATTTCTCTTCTATATCTATGGGAGGGGGGTGATTACTCTGTTACACTTTCAAATCTCTTATTATCAGATTTCAGCCAGGAAAAACAGAAACTATGTCTTCCATTCAATTCGTCTGGTTCTAAAACCGGCTTTTTCCAGTTATGTGTGTAAATGAATTATTTTAAGCATTTCAAAGGACGCCAATTTGGGACACTGCTGCTTGTGACCATCTTGGTTCATGTGGGTCCACTTTCCTGGATTTTTGTAAGAGGACATTCCAAAGTGTTGTACGTGAAACCAGCTGGTGTTTCCAAAGGAGGTTGACCTTTAAAAGAGCGCTCAGATTTTGGAGCTTGATTTCCCATAATTTAGGAACTTCCCAAACGTGACCAAGGCTGGAAATGTGTTTTGGGTGGAAATGTGCTGCTTATGAGTGCCACTCCACAAGGTGTCACCCGAGAGCCGTGGATCACCCGTTACGCGGCTCAGACCACTTCCAACCACCAGGTGGCAGCAGATGCTCAAGGTATGGGGTGACCTGTCTCTCAATACCTTTCCAGCTGAGCAGGAGTCCCTAAAATGCAGTGGTGAGGAATACCCTTTGAGGCCACTTCGTGTCCTGGACAGCAGTCCTGACACCTCTGCAAAGGCTAGTCACCTGCAGCACCCAAATGGGTCGGAGAACTCACCTCATCATGCACCTTTTGGTTTGGAACTAACAGGAATTGGTCACAAATGAAAAAAAAAAAAGTCCGAATTACAAACAATGAAAAACAGGTGCAATTTTAAAAGCATGGATGCAATTGTAGGCCAACAAGAGTGAAACCACGGGTGCCAGACGGCCCTGCCCCTTGCCTGAACGTTCGCCCCAGGCAGAGGCGAGAAGGCCTGTTACCTGGCCCCAAGTCCCCAAGTCTGGGAGGGAACAAGGGCGGCTGGAGGGGGTGTCACCCTGAAGCCTGCCAATTTATACCAGAAATGTCAACCTAAAGGAAAAAACTGAGGATATTTGGGCCAAGTTTGAGGATTATAATTGGGGAACATAGATTCAATTCGCCCTGAATATATATATTCTTTGATTGGCGGCAGTTGGAGGGGACAGGTGGAGGCAGTTCCTAAGTTGATTACCAAGACTTTTTTTTTTTTTTTGAGATAGCGCCTTGCTCTGTAGCCCAGGAGGGAGAGCAGTGGCACCATCATAGCTCACTGCAGTCTCAAAGTCCTAGGCTCAAGCCATCCTCCTACCTCAGCCTCCCCAGTAGCTGAGATCATAGGCATGTTCCACCATACCCGGCTAATTTTTTTTTTTTTTGAGACAGAGTCTCACTTCCGTTCCCCAGGCTAGAGTGCTGTGGCGTCAGCTTAGCTCACAGCAACCTCAAACTCAGGCGCTCAAGCGATCCTCCTGCCTTAGTCTCCCAAGTAGCTGGGACTACAGGTATGGGCCACCATGTCTGGCTAATTTTTTCTATATATTTTTAGTTGGCCAATTAATTTCTTTCTATTTTTAGTAGAGACGGGATCTCGCTCTTGCTCAGGCTGGTCTCAAACTCTTGACCTTGAGCGATCCTCCCGTCTCAGCCTCCCAGAATGACAAGATTACAGGCACAAGCCACCAAGCCCGGCCCACCCAGCTAATTTTTAAATTTTTTGTAGAGATGAGGTGTTGTTATGTTGCCCAGCCTGGTCTTGAACTTCTGGCCTCAAGCCATCCTCCTGCCTTGGCCTCCCAAAGTGTTAGGATTACAGGGGTGAGCCACTGAACCAGCCACCGAGAACTTATAAATACATTAAAATAACATAAGCTATTGATTGGCTATACATTATTCTTTGTATCACCAGTTCCAGGAACATGAAGATACTGGGTGAGGATCCTACAGGGAGAAAAAGAAAGAACAAAATGCCTTTGCTGGGTGGCTGAGGACATTCTCTTCAATATTAGTACTTGGAAAACTGGATATCCACATGCAGAAGAATGGAACTAGAGCCTCACCTCTCACCCTATACAAAAATCAATTTATGGCCAAGCTCGGTGACTCATGCCTGTAATCCTAACACTCTGGGAGGCTGAGGCGGGAGGATTGCTTGAGGTCAGGAGTTCAAGACCAGCCTGAGAAGAGGGAGACCCTGTCTATACTAAAAATGGAAAAATTAGCCGGCCATGGTGGTGCTTACCTATAGTCCCAGCTACTCGGGAGGCTGAGGGAGGAGGATCCGTTGAGCCCAGGAGTTGTTGGTTGAGGTAAACTATGATGATGCCACGGCACTCTACCCAGGGTGACAGAGCAAGACTCTGTCTCCAAAAGAAAAAAAAGGCAAATAATCTGAACAGACATTCCTCAAAAGAAAACATACAAATGGCCAAAAAATATATTTAAAAAATGCTCAACATCATTAATCATCAGGAAAAAGAAAATCAAAACCACAATGAGGGATCATCTCACCCCAGTCAGGATGGCTATTATTAATATCAAAAAGACAAAAAACGAGTGGGCACGGTGGCTCACACCTGTAATCCCAGCACTTTGGGAGCCTGAGGTGGAAGAATCATTTGAGACCAGGAGTTTAAGAGAAGCCTGGGCAACAGAGCAAGATCCCATCCACAAAAAAATTGTTTTAATTAGCTGGGTGTGGTGGTAGAGCACACCTGTAGCTCAGCTTCTCGGGAGGCTGAGGCAGGAGGATCCTTGAGCTCAAGAGTTTTAGGTTGCAGTGAACTATCATTGCGCCACTGCACTCCGGCCTGGGCAACAGTGAGATTGTCCCTACATAAAACAAAACAAAACAAAACAAACAAAAACCCCAAAGGCTTGTAGGGATGTGAAGAAAAGGGAACTCTTATGCACTGTTGGTTGGGATGCAAACTAGTATAGTCACTACAGAGAACAGTATGTAGGTCCCTCAAGAAACCATTCATACAAACAGAACTACCATATGATCCAGCAATCCCACTACTGGGATATTTATCCAAAGGAAAAGAAATCATTATATTGGAGAGACATCTGCACCCCCATGTTTATTGCAGCACTATTCACAATAGCCCAGATATAGAATCAACCTAGGTGTTCAACAACAGATGCATGGATAAAGAAAATGTGGTTTATATACACCACATAATACTACTCAGCCATAAAAAAGAATGAAATCCTGTCATTCTTAGTAACGTGGATGGAACTGGAGGGCATTGAGTGAAATTAGATGGGAACAGAAAGTTAAACACTGCATATTCTCACTCATTTGTGGAAGCTAAAAACAGTTGATTTCATAGAAGTATTAATAAAGAGTAGCACAGAGGATACTAGAGGCTGGGAGAGGTAGGATGAAGGGAGGGATAGGGAGAGATTTGTTAGAGGATACAAAATTATAGCTAGATAGGAGGAATCAGTTCTAGTGTTCTATATCACTCTGGGATGATCCATGTTAACAATAATATATAGTTACAAATAGCTAGAGGGAGGATATTGAATGTTCCTAACAAAAAGAAATGATAAATGTTTGAGGTGATGGATATGCTAATTACTCTGATCTGATCACCATAAATTATATGTATTGAAATATCACTGTGTTCTCCATGAATATGTATAATTATTATTTATCAATTAAAAAATAAAGCAACATTTAAAAAAATGTGTAAATTGCACTTGATGGGCAGAAATGCTTAAATGATTGTATGTGAAATGGATAAATGTCTCTATATCCATGAAAATAAATATTTAAAGCAATAATAATTATGAAGCAATAAAATAATGTCTCTGCAACAAAAGTAGAAATATATAGTGAAATCTGAGAGTGTATCAAAAGCTCCTATGATCACTATGCTAAGTGAAATAAGCCAGTCACAAAAAACAAATCATGTAAGGTTCTACTTACATGAGGTCCCTAGAGTAGTCAAACCGAAAGGCAGAAAGTAGAATGGTGAATCCTAGCACTCTGGGAGGCTGAGGCAGGCGGATTGCTCGAGGTCAGGAGTTTGAAGCCAGCCTAAGCAAGAGTGAGACCCTGTCTCTACTATAAATAGAAAGAAATTAATTGGCCAACTAATATATATTGAAAAAAACTAGCTGGGCATGGTGGTGCATGCCTATAGTCCCAGCTACTCGGGAGGCTGAGGCAGGAGGATCACTTGAGCCCAGGAGTTTGAGGTTGCTGTGAGCAAGGCTGCTGCCACAGCACTCACTCTAGCCTGGGCAGCAAAGGGAGACTCTGTCTCAAAAAAAAAAAAAAAAAAGAAAAAGAAAGTAGAATGGTGGTTTCCAGGCGCTGGGGGAGGGGAGGAATAGGGAGTGAGGGTGTAATGGGGACAGAGCTTCAGTTTTGCAAGATGAAAAGCGTTCTGGTGGTGATGGTTGCACAACAAAGCAAATGTTAATGCCACTGAACTGTGTGCTCTTATGAACAGTTAAAAATGGTTACGGTGGCAAAATTTATGTTACGTATATTTTACCACAATTAAAAATTTTTTAAAAAGCTTTTTTTTTTTTATTTTTTTTTTTTTGAGACAGAGTCTCACTTTATTGCCCAGGCTAGAGTGAGTGCCGTGGCGTCAGCCTAGCTCACAGCAACCTCAAACTCCTGGGCTCAAGCAATCCTGCTGCCTCAGCCTCCCAAGTAGCTGGGACTACAGGCATGTGCCACCATGCCCGGCTAATTTTTTCTCTATATATTAGTTGGCCAATTAATTTCTTTCTATTTATAGTAGAGATGGGGTCTCGCTCTTGCTCAGGCTGGTCTCGAACTCCTGAGCTCAAATGATCCGCCCGCCTC